>CAXIUB010000115.1:0-39210 GCA_964034835.1 Muscina levida | reverse complement strand
TGCTTGGTTGTTCTGCACATGGATCATCTTCGTTGAGTCTTGGCAGCGGAGCGAGATAATGAATAGCTCTTTTAAGAACGCCAGAAGCTGTTTTTCACGTCTGCGACTCTTACTACATTGTCGTTTCCTCTGTATGTTTTGATGATGCGACCTAGAGGCCACTTCATGACCGGAACATTATCTTCTATAATGATGACAATGGCTCCTGGTTCGATGTTCTTTGATTGCTTGTGCCATTTGTTGCGATGTTGAGATTCGTGGAGGTAATCTCGGGACCATCGGCTCCCAAAAATCGTGCTTAAGCCGAGAGACCAGCTTCCATCTGGTTGTCGAACTTGAGGTTGGTTTTGTTGCTTGTGAATCCACTTGAGCCGTGAGAGGCTCTCCAATCAGAAAGTGGCTGGAGTCAGTGCACCAATGTCATTTGGATCATTTGACATTGGTGAGATGGGCCTCGAGTTGAGTACCGCTTCAATTTCGACTACAGTGTCTCGAGCTCTTCGTATGTGAGAGATGCATTTGCCATGCTCCTTACCAGAAGATGTTTTGCTGATTTGACAGCTGCTTCCCAGAGACCACCGAAGTGTGGCGCTCTTGGTGGGATGAAATTGAATTGGATGCCTTGGTGTTGCATGCGTTTGTAATGGCTTCCTGGGCAGTGGGTGAGTGGATGATAGTTGCTAATTCAGGAAGTTTGTCCTTTGCTCCTACAAAGTTGGTTGCGTTGTCGCAGTACAACTTTTGGCAGTGTCCACGCCGGCCGATAAATCTTTTGAGAGCGCCAATAAATGCCTCAGTAGTGAGATCACTCACAAGTTCCAGATGTACCGCTTTTGTGGCGAAGCAACAGAACACCGCGATGTAGGCCTTGTGTGGTCTTTTCCCGCGTAGCTTGTAATGTACTGTTATCGGGCCACAGTAGTCAACTCCAGTGTTAATGAATGGTCTGGCTGGGGTCACACGTGTCGATGGCAAGTTTCCCATGACCTGGTTTAATATTGCTGGTTTGGCTCTGGTGCAGGTTATACAGCGGTGGACTGTGGCTCGAGCCGTGATCTTCCCTTTTATTGGCCAGAAGCGCTGTCGCATGATTCCCAACAACGTTTGAGCGCCGCAATGTTTGTTTTCAAAATGGATCATTTCAAATATTAATTTTGAAATTGGATCGTTATATGGAAGTAGAAGTTGCTGCTTCGAGTCAAATGACAATGACGAGGCTTCCAGACGACCACCGACGCGCAAGAGACCAAATTCGTCCAAAAATGGTGAGAGGTTGCGTAGGGTATTGGTTCCTTGCAGTTCTCGGGACTTCTCCAGCTGCTGGATTTCTTCTCTGAAGTCTGATCTTTGCACCTGATTGATGATAGCCTTCAAGGTGTGGCAGGCGCGTATTAGCACACAAATCATTCAAACATAACGACAAATCTGTTTGACACTAACGGCGTACACCAAACACCAAACACTCATCATACAGCAACAGAATGCACCCCTGTCATATGTTCTAAAACAGGAGTGGCAACATTGTAAGTTTTGCAAACTTTCAAAAATCGGAACGGGTGAGAAAGAAACCGAAGTTTCTAGTATTTTCCGCCATTATAGTTTCTTTCTTCTTTACTTGACCACCATTGAGGAAACAACTTTAAATTTGGACTACCATTGAAGACGACCATGAGGATAAGTGAAAAAGTTACATCAATCTAATAAGTGAAAGTGTTAAGAAAAAACTAAATTTGTGCCCAGTCATACGCTAAACATTTTGGTGCACAAAATATTAACTTTCCTATAAGGATTACGCAAATATTGAAAGATCAATCTAAAAGTGCAACGAGTGCAATTTGTGTGAAGCACGTGCGTACTTTTATTGGTACACGCAGAGGCGCATGTTAATGTAAAACCCGCATGCCCAACATAGCCGCAGACACACGTTAGCATCCCAGAATCACAGCAGCAGGTGCAGGCAAGTGTGCCATACACTGAAACCAGAAAACCTATCGTTTTGTGAAACAATTATCGCAGCAACACACAGCATCCCGAAACCACAGCATCAGGTGCATACAAGTGTGCCGCACAAGCAGCAGAACCACCCTTATTGTGTAACAACAACAACAGCAGCAGCGGAGGATCGTGGAATTCGCCAACCTAGCGAGCCACAAAGGACAGCAGCAGCAGCACAACGTAAGTTCCAGCAAGTGAAATATTATATTATTCAGCAGTTCGAGTGTAGGGACTGGCCCTCCTCGAAACAGACAAAATTAATGCAAAAACGAAAAACACGTCCTACGAAAAGTTAAAAACATCATTTCCGTCGAGAAGCACAAATTACATCTTTAAAAATATAAAGTTACCAGATCCATCACGAGCCCACAAACTACGCATGACCGTGGAGCAACCAACCATAGCAATTTCATTTGGTCAAAATTTTCTATTTATCGAAAGACTTTACGATAACATTCGTATTGAAAAGTATCAAAAGACATATACCGATAAAACCAAGATAAAATTATACCAGAGAGTATAAATAAGTTATTAAATAACGTCGATTTACATTTATAAAACTATTTACGAAACATTAGACCAATGTATATCCAGATGGCCAATTCAGATCCGCATGTAAATCATTATTTGCCCGAATATACAGACAGATAGTTAACAGTTTTAAGAACTACAATTTGTTGATAATTTTAAATACCATTTCGTTAACATTTACATACATTTTTAATTATATTTTTACCATTTCATAATTATACATATATACACTTACCATTTTATATCATATTTTTATATTGTTATATATTTTTACACTTATCTTTTGTTTCAGCATATTTTCGATCGATTTTGTTTTGTTTTTGCAATTTAGTAGTTATCGTGAATAGTGAAAGGGGATTTTATTTCGTTCCCGTAGTCACAAACGATACCACCTTAGAGTACATGAGCGCTCAGGGACTGTAGGGTACAGTATTGGTTTAGTTTTAATTACGCTATTCGGTCACATTTTCTTTCGAGTTTACATAATATATTTGTGCATATATATACATACATATCCCTATGTTGGATATAAACATAACGTAATAACGAACAAAATCCATTGAAATGTGTTGCAATTAAATTGCATATTTTAAGGCGTTATATATATATTTTCAAATTGATAGACAAATAACATAGTTATTTGTTGGAATCGTTAGTTAGCCTTTGTATTAATATCAAGATTAGATAAATGTCAAGTTTAGACAGTAATTTGAGAATATGGTTTAAAAATTTGCTAAAATATGTTAAACTAGAAGGGAATAAACTAGTATAAGTGTTGAACACGAAAGTTAGCATGGTTTATTTGGAGATTTCGAACAACATGTCTGAGTAGACATAATATTAAAGGTAGCCGATGGAGATGAGTGGTAGTCGATATAAACGTTTTTGGGGCGTTGCTATAAATCTTATGCATCTTAGCAATGCCAAAGGTAGAGGTGTTAAACCACACTCTTACTGGGGAGGGAACAGGCATCGGCCATAAAATCTAGCGCCGATCACAGCACAAGAACATGCGTATTTTCTAGCGCGAACGTCATAAGTAAGTAAAGGTGATCTAAAACATGGAAGGTTAGGTAGGAATATCAACTTGGGCTCTGTAACATTTTTCGTATCATTATTCGATTAGTGGGGTCACTAATTGATAGCTGACATGAATTTTTTTTGTAACGGTGACTGAAAGCGACTGGCACTACCAACAAGAACCACCCCGTCCGGCGAGTTATAGCTGCGCAAGACGCCAGCATGTCAGTGCAGTTGGAAGGTCAGTAGAGGCGAACATCAGCAACCACAACTTGGAGCGGATTATCGGAAACTATGAATATTCATTGGCCCGCAGACAGGACAGGAAGTCAGCTGCCGAGACTGATACACTCGTATGGTGCCATGGAGAAAGAGTTCTGTAAGTTGATGGAAGCGAAACCCCCAGTATGGGATAGGCTAAGAATGGAAGCAATTTCATTCACGTCATTGGAACACGGTTAGTATTGTGTATTGAGTATTATCGTCGTCATAGTAAGAATATCGTTTTACGTTTCAACGTGACGCCTAATATAAGGCAGAAGTAAGTCTTATTAGGGAGTCATAGGGTGATGGATGGAAGCAGGTGTTGTGAAGCCGTTCGATTATTATGACGTCATGAAACCTTGTTGCAAGAAGAAGAAGCAAGCTCAATATGTAAAGGCAAATCAATATTAACGTTACGTTACAATATGGCGCCCAACGTGGGGCGGAAGTAGGACTCATACCGGAAGCCGTTTGTAATAGTAAAAAAGATGTACAACAACAACAATACTAATTCTATACGTTCGTACTTTACAAAGGTGGCATCTAGCTCGATTGTTGTAAGAGGTCCTAGAACCTGTCGGACGTCCTTTTTGCACCTGCTCTGGGCAATGAATCGGAATATGTACGCCATGACTCGTTGTAGACGGGTAAACGAGTTGTTGTGCCTTATTTCGTACACGACGTGTGTTTGTGTAACGGAGGTGACGAGGGCTTCAGGTGCCTCTATTTTTCTCTCCAGGTTTGTTGGAATTGCGAGATGTGGATTGCATGTGGCTGGCCACATTACTTCTGTTCCATGTAAAAACAGAGGGCCACAGAACCAAAGCGTGCATTCTTTAAGTGCCGCTGGTGAACACCCACGGGATAGTATGTCAGCAGGATTGGATTTTGAGTTGACGTGACGCCATTGATTTGCCTGGGTTAAGTCCTGTATGATTCCAACCCGATTGGCCACAAATGTGTTGAATGCAGTGGACGTTGAGTTTATCCAGGCCAAAACGATTTCTGAGTCAGTCCAAAACCAGATTGGACATGTTAATTTAAGATCGGTTTTGATCCTTGTTGCTAGCTTGTCGCCAAGAACTGCGGCGCACAGCTCCAATCGTGGTATGGTTTGTTTTTTGAGCGGAGCCACACGAGATTTTGCACAGAGCAGACGTTTTGTGATAGTCTTGTCTTTAAATGTTGCTCGGATGTAGGCTGCGTATGGCGCGCCTTCTCTGATGCATCTGTGAAGACATATATATATATGTCTTGATACCCTCAGGGTTTTTAACGCGTTTAGGTCTGTTCGGAATGTTGTCCATTTGGTAGGTAGAGACTCTGGTAATGACTGGTCCCAGTCGAATTTTAACTCCCACAATTCTTGTATGAAGATTTTGGCTGTGACTATGACTGGGGACAGTATTCCTAAAGGATCGAACAGCTTAGCAAGATCTGATGTGACCGTGCGCTTGGTGATTCGTCTGACTGTGTCAATGTTGACTTTTACACAAAAGGTATCATCTTTTGGCAACCATGTGAGTCCCAATGTTTTGATGGAGTCAGCCTTTGAACTCTCGAAGTCTAAGTTCACTTCTTGATCTCCCTGAGGAATGTTGTTTAACAGTTGTGGGTTATTGGCGCACCACTTGCGCAAGTTGAACCCATTTTCCTTCATAACTTTTATGAGTTGCTGCTGCAACTGTATTGATGTCACTAAGTTGTCAGCACCACCCTGTCCGTCATCGACGTAAAAATTATCTTGAAGAAATTGCGAGGCGAGCGGGTTGCGTGTTGCGTTCTCTGTGGCTAACCGTTGCAGGCATTTCGTTGCTAAATATGGAGCGGCTCTTGTCCCATATGTACCCGTGTTCAGCTAATAATAGGATATCGGCTGTGTCGTATCCTTTCTCCAAATTATGAGTTGAAACTGCCGGTCCTCAGGGGAAATTAAGATCTGTCTGTACATTTTTTCGACATCAGTCGTAAATACATATCTCGGTAGCCTGAACCGCAGTAATATCGAGAACAGCTCACTTTGTACAGTCGGTCCTGTGTACATCAGATCGTTCAGCGAGTACGATGTCGAAGTTTTAGCTGATGCGTCGAACACCACCCGTAGCTTCGTGGTTGAGCTCTCAGGCCGTTGTAGACAATGATGCGGGATAAAATAGTTCGGCGAGCGAATTGCCGATATTTTTGTCATATGTTCAAGGTCTTCATACTCTTCCATGAACTTGACGTATTGTGCTTTCAGTTCTGGATTTTTTTGTAATCGACGCTCTAGGGAGCTTGATGGAAGGGTATTCGGACCATAAACCGATTGTGCCGGTCCTTAATAGTGTGGTGATTGAAATGACTTTCGCACTGTTTCTCCTCAATTGACAGCGGCTTGGTTGTTGTTTTGATTTCCTCTAACTCCCAAAGTCGGGAAATTGAGGCATCCAGATACTCGTCTGTTGTGCAGATTCCACACGTCAGATTTCTGGCCTGTTTTTCTTGAATTCTCCCTGACACGATCCATCCAAACAGAGTGTTCTGCATAGTTGGAAGCTGCTTACCTAATTTTATTTGGCCTATTGACAGCAGGTCATGGTAGTGTTCAGCGCCAAGCAGAATGTCGTTCTTGTCTGGACGGTTGAAAGCTGGATCGGCCAGTGTTATGTTCTTTGGTAGTGACCAGCTTTCGGTGTTGATGAACTGCGATGGTTGTGGATACAAGATCCGTGGTAGCACAAACGCTTCAAATCGAGATGAGTAATTGTTAATGCGTGATTTCAGGGCCACATTCACCCGATATTTAGTTTTGGTGTTGGTGGTGCCTATCCCGTTGATGTTTATTTTTGAGTTCTGCATGGATATGCCCAGTCGCCTTACCAAGCGTTCCGTTATGAAGTTCACCGGTGAGCCCGAATCAAGCAGAGCGCTACATTCAACTTCGGTATCGTTAGCTTTTATTATAACTACTGCTGTGCTCAGTAGAACGTATGACCTGTTCTGCTGGTCGTTTGAAGCCGCTAATGAAGTGACATCTTGGTTGTCTGGTGGCTGAGTATCTGCAATGGCTGCTGTTGTAGCAGCTGATGAAGCCGTACGAGTCTCCTTTCTGACTGTGGATTCTTGCTTCTGCTCTAGATGTAGCAACGTATTGTGTTTCTTGTTGCATTTCAGGCAGCAACGTGATGTGCATTGTTTCGATGAATGTCCCGACTTTAGACAGTTTACACATAACCGTTGTTTTTGAGTGAAGTTCAGCCGTTCAGGTGGTGTCATTTTTTGAAAGCCTTGACACCGGAATAACGGATGAGTGCCATTTTTGCATATAATGCAGGTGGTGTCTCCTTGATTTGTAGATGCCGCTGCTGCGCATGACTTGGCTGTAGTCTTTCCCTTTTGCCCCATTGCTTCTATTGATTGAAACCTGGTCTCAAGGAATCCTAGAAATTGATCCAACCTTTGTAACTCCTTAGGGTTGGCTATTGACCTTTCATAATCGTTGAGAATGCTTCGATCTAGTTTTTTCAGCAGCAGGTGGAGTAGCATTGGACTCCACTTCGATGTGTCTACTCCCACGTTATTCAGTGCATGTTCGCATTCTTGTGTAACGTCATGCAGCTGCTTGATAGACGCGGCTGAGGATCCGCATGGTGGCTGATCAATGAGTTGCTGGACAAGCGACGAGACCAATACTCGTTTGTTGTTGTACCGATCTTTAAGTGCTTTCCACGCCGTGTCATAGTTTTCGGCTGTAGCCGAAAGGTCACTGATAAGATTTTCAGCTTCACCTGTGAGATTCGACTTCAGATACCACATTTTTTGCACTGTGGGAATATGCTGGTTGTTTACCAGTTGTGTAAACAGATCAAAGAAAGCTGGCCATTTGAGGTAATCCCCATTGAATTTCGGGATTGTTATTTTTGGTAGCGGCAAAACATTGGTTTGTGTAAACGCTGCTCCTTCTTTTATGGAAGATGGTGGTGTTTTAAAACTATGTACCACCATGCTCTCCAGAGTAATGTAGGCCTCCATGTCATATCCTTCTCCCTCTGGATCGCTGCTGTTTTCCCATATTGAGAAATGAAGCTCTTGTATCTGCTCCCACAGCTTCTCTTTCAAATGCATATTTGTGGCCATTGGATCCACGGAGGACTCGTCTTAGAGAGGCCATCATAACATTTTGCCTTCTAATTGCCGAGTTGCTTGAGATTGCTCCAGATGGTGGTTTTGTAGTTGCGGTTGTTTCCACGCTTGATTTCTTGATTCCCGCATTAGTAGTTGTTCCTTTAGCTGCTGCTGATGTCTGCATAGTAACACCCGTTGTCGCTTTCATCAATTCTGACTCCAGCATATTTTGGTACTTCTCAGTGAGCTCTGATATTTTGTTGTAATATCCACTGACGAAGTAGTCATGGTCCAAGGCCGGTTTTTCCAGACAACTTTTTTCGTTGTCGACTTTCTCAAAGTCTGCCCATGCGTTATTTAGCCTCCTAAGACGTTCTTTGTAATACTCTACGTTTTTCCGCTCGGAGGGATCTTTTTTGATGTTTCTGATGATGGACTCTATGACCTCACCCGTCTGCCTCTGGCTTCCGGCTAGTTCCTCCATGGTTGCCTTTCCTTCTGCCATTGGGTTTTTTGACTTTGGCTTGTTTGTTTGTGTATGTTGTGTTTTTAGAGATTTGTGCTCCTTGGCGTCCGGTACTCCAAATGGCTCCAAAACACGTTTTGCAGGACGCTGGCTTAATTAGTTGCTACACGTCCTTGATGACTGGTATTCCAACTGGCTGCTTGGCCGCGCGTTCCACCACAGAATATTTCAAGTTCCTTACCACTGGTGGGGGGAAACTTGAAATTCAAGGGTGTTTTTTTTTTAGGGGTCACCAAATGTATATTGTCAGGACTATTTTGTCCTTCAATAAATTTGTTTTACGTTTTATCAAGGCGATGGCACCAAGATAAAATTCGTCCTTACTCAAGCACTTGAATTGGTAAGAAGCGGAGAACGACAGAAACGTACACAATGAGAGTTTGTGGGATTCTATCTTTTCTTTATTGATGACTTGTTCTTAAATACAAAATTATTGCTGAGTTAGATTTTACAATTGTTTTTCTTATTCTATGTTTTCTCTATGTTATTTAATACTTTTGGGTCATAAAAAATGGAAGTAAACATTGAGTCTGGATTTGACAAAGTACGCCACAGCAATGTTGAATCATTGATATATGATTTTCCGATAAACAAGAAAATTATGCCACGACAATGTTGCAACACTGCTGTGCACTTAAAATCAAGTAGGTTGTTAAACTCGCAGCAGCAGAGTATGTTGTATGTTCGCTTGTGCGACTGTGTTAACGTAAACATTTTGTGTTTAATCTGTTACTTTGTATAATATATTGACATATTCTTTGGCTTAGTGGAGTTTGTTACAATTACAGAAATGACCTACGATATTTTATTACTTTTCTTAATGGATAAACAAATCCCAAATGCAATTGAGTCAGCACCATGAGTAGAATTGATTTCTGTGCATCATATTTTCAATTATTGTGTTTAAGTGACGTTGTGTGTGGTATGCTAGTGTGTTACGATAAATGAACGACACACACACATGGTTATTCTTTATGGTAAGGTTAAAAATGAGAAAAATAATAATTCTGAAATGTGAATATTTGAACAAGTATGTAAGTTGAATTATAAATGTATTTATATAATAATTAAGGTAAGGTAAGGTTTGGTAAGTATAAGTATTAAGAAATGTTATAGTACATATGTACATTAATGTTACAATAATTATGTAGGCATATTTGTTATAGGAATAGTATGAATTTGAAAGGTTTAGAATTATTAATTAGGTTAAACTTTATAATTTAAAAAAATATGTTAGTATGTTGAGCAGTTTATAATAAAAATAAAATTTATATGATTCTGGTTTCGTTCATGCTGATGGAATTCGCTGCATGCTTATGCTTTGTATGCTTATTGATTTTGTTGTTGAAAATTCGTATCGTTTGTTTCTTCTCTATATATATCTTTTTTTAACTTTGCTTGTTTTCTTTTAGTTTTTATTCATTGCTGCTTCATCTATTGTTTTCTATGTTCATTTTCATTGAATTATTTTTTGTCACTTAAGTTTGTTCTTTAAAATTGTTGGTTTTTTTTTCATTTTATGTTCATATTTTCGTTGGTCTGATTTCATTGGCAATTATTTACAATTTTGGTGTTTTTTTTCTATGTTGATCTTTATTTTTATTTCTTTTGCTTTTTCAATTCTTTTAAATGTAGGTACGTGTTCTATTTTTTTTGTAATACCGTTATAAACGGTTCTAGCACACTTTAACTTGTATTTTTTTCACTATTAAAAATTTGTATGTTTTGTTCAGTCTGTACTTTTTAATAAGAACCAGTTTAAGTATTAAATTAAATAAATTTTTTCACATAAGTTTCTTTTCATCCTTTTTTTTAATCTAATGGAAGTTATTAACAATATTTTGTTAAAGATTTTTTTCTCCTTGTTATTCCATCACTCAAAGTCTTGTGCATACAGTTTTTTTTTTAATTTTTGTACATAACACTTTTAAATTTATAATTATAAGTCCCAATAATTAGTTAAAAAAATCCACTTCGTTCTTCTGTTTGGGGGTTTTTTTTTCACTTAGCAAATTCTTTTTTTTTCACGGTCGCCATGTCGTATTCATTTCGTTTCCTGACAGAAATTTAATAATCAAACGATCGTTTTGGTGGTTGAATAGCAACTGATTCTTTATTGTGACATTTTCTCTTAACCTACCTTACTCACTAAAAACTCTCACTACAACAACATGACCCCCGCTTGGTGAATTGTTAAACAAGCTAATTAATTCAAGTTTCCTCTCATGATTTTCTATTCTATGAGGGTTACTATAAAGAAGAATTTACTTTACTTTGATTAATGATTTCTTTCATTTGCTCATGGCTTATTTTACTGAAGATCTAGTCACATTGCAATCTGCTTAAAACAGGTAGTAGTTTCTCTTGCTGATTACGTAAGTAATAGTGATTATTACTACATTTGACGGCCGTTTGATTTAAAGCGTTATTGTTTTCTACGTTCAATGTCTTTTTAGACTTCTTCAATATAAACTTCATATTTCTTGCAAGTTTTATATAATTCACGGATGTACATTCCCACATATTGAGTTAATCAGGCTCAGTAGTAGATACATTACCTTTGTTTTCATTATTAATTGCTGTGTTCTTTAAAAGCAATAGTTGTTGGTATAAACATAATAATAACTCGAGAGTCGTATCAGACGTCATTACCCGTTACATATTAGTGTTGTAAACGAGTGAAAATAACCGGTTATAACGGAACGGTTATAAACGGGTATAAACGGAAAATACACTATTTTTTGTTCAATATTAGTGTTGTAATCAAATAAAAAAAACCGGTTACAACGGGTAAAACGTGAAAACCGCCGATATTTTAAAGTTTTTACCAACCCATCCGGATAATTTACCTGTATATTGCCTCGAATTGTGTTATACACTATCTCACGAATTATATTAGTGTTGTTAGCGACTAAACATAACCGGTTACAACGGGTAAAACCCATAAACCGCTCATATTTTTACGGGGTTTCATCACCAACCGCACAATTAACCTGAAATTAAGTAATAAATACTTGCGGAATTCGTATTTTTCCACGATTGATTTATTTAATTATTATATTTATAACCATATTAATACTCGACATATTATATTTACCCCGATATATAATATAAATTACATAAATATTTAACACTTTTTAATAAACACCGCAAAATTATAATAGCTTTTGGAATATAGCGACATAATTCGATTATTTTTTCGATTTTATTTTAATTTTTATTGATATTTCCCCCGAAATTAAATATATTTTCGCGTCGAAAATGACTACATATAACGATCAAATCCGTTTTACTGACCGTTTGGCTGAATTTGAAGCCCTATTAGCTGGTATTCCCCCTAGTGAACATAAATTAGGATCACTAGCGGTACACGAAAAGGAGAGATTTACGACGAACTCTTATTGGAAGCGGAAGTTGATTCTGAACTACCTGTTACCGAAATCAGGAATAAATATTTAAACTCGTACAAAACATATGCTCGTGGTATGACTTTTATTTCGGAATACCGTCGACAATTAGAAACTCCCACTCCTCCCGTAGAGCAACCACAGGCACCAGTATCAATACCACCTCCAATTATTAATCTTCCCCCGTGTGATACGGAGATATTTTATGGCGATAATGTCAACTGGCCAACTTTTCGAGATATGTTCTCGGCCCTTTACAAAAATAATGATCGATTAAGTCCCGTAGAGAAACTATATTATCTACTACAGAAAACTAAGGGTGAGGCACATGGCATTATCAAAACGTGTCCCCTTACAAACGACGGATTTGCTCTAGCTTGGCAGAATTTAGTAGATCGCTATGAAAATAAGCGAGTTCCCATAAATGCCCAGTTGAAAACTTTATTCAATATTTCTCCGATCACGAAAGAAACAGGGCCAAACTTGAAAGACTTACAGAGAACGATCAATGATTGCATATGGAATCTGACACTGCTTAATATTGACACGAAAAATTGGGATGTAATTTTTGTATATCTTTGTTCGACAAAGTTACACGAAATAACACCCTGCCTATGGGAACTAAATATACCACGCGGCTCCGCGCTCCCTAAATGGTCAGATATGGACACATTTTTAACCACTCGTTACCATACACTGGAATCTGTATCAGATATTCGAGGAGGTCATACGAATACTAACCCGAATACCGAAAAGGCCTCTTCCCCGAGAAAACCCGTAACAGATGCTAGAAAAATCCGCTCATATGAGACGAGTACTCAAGGCAACTCAGGACAAGGTAAATGCATTCTGTGTTCCGCCCGCCATCCCCTCAGGCTCTGCCCGACTTTACTTGCAAATACCGTGCAAGAAAGATTTGCGACCGTGAAAAGATTAAAGTGCTGCACAAATTGTCTCGCCACTTCTCACGAGTTTGGAAATTGTAAGAGCCAAAATGTTTGTTTCATGTGTAAACAAAAACACCATTCTCTTTTGCACAGAGACGATACTTCGAATGTATCCGTTATGTCAGACAACAATACAAACTCGAATTATAATGTACCTGAAATCGCACAAAATCCCCCTGATGGACCCGGAACTTCCTCTTCATCCCGTTCATTGCAGTCGTTCCACACGCAAATTAGAAACTATGCGTCCTCAATAATTATTTTAGGTACCACGACTTGTCAAATACAATCCAACGATGTAACGCGTACTGCTCGTGCATTAGTTGACCCCGCATCTCAGGCTACATTTATTTCCCGGCAAATGCAAAAAGAACTATTTATACAAACATATTCTGCCCCGAGTACCGAAATATCCGGTTTAACAGGAAGTGTTGCGGCCACAACTTCGGAGCTATGTAAAATTACACTCGTATCAAACGTTGAACCCGAATTTAAATTCGAAACTGAGGCATATGTAGTCGACAAACTTAATTCCTGTGTATCATATTATCCCGAAATTGCCTCGATGGAAATGGATTTACTTCTAGGAGGTGATATTTATCCACATATAGTTCTACCCGATATTAGGAAGCATCCCGAAGGCAATTTTGTTGCACAGAAAACTGTTTTCGGCTGGATAGTCACAGGTAAGGTTGAAAAATGTGTACGAAATAACTCGGCAAGTTCGATTGAAAAGCACGAAGATTTTGTTCATCCCCCCATCCGACAGAATGTCTCCTCCCGAGTAGCTACAGGTCAAAGTAATTTCTCACGCCCATTGCCCCGAAACAACAAACGGAAACAAAAACGCAGTACAACAATGTGCTTAAGGGACGTAACAACACTGTTCCCACGAATACCGAATGCCCGATAATAATCGGCCTTACAGTATGAATACCTCGAACACGACAGCGAATGTAATGTCTCCCGATAGTTTTAATTGTGTAAACCGATCAAAAGAGCATCCCCATCTAAGATATGAATTACCACGACATCGCTTACTAAACCGTAAAAACTCAGATACGAATACCACGAAGTCTCGAACACTGCGTTGGAATGCTACAACTAATAGCTTCTTTATTAACCCCGTTACACAGACAGCGAAAAGTGATGCGATAACAAATAAAGGCCATGATGCACCATGAGCAATACATGCCACATCCGTCACTTTCGGATAATATGCCACTATAGCTTTTGCAGCCTTTACCATGTATGGAGCTGCATCCGTCACAAAAAGCAAAACATTATTCTTATTGAAGTGGACGTCCAGATTTTTTATAGCGTCGTCTGCTGCTGTATGTAGTAAAAATTTCTCACTTGCAATTTCCTTAATACACCTGCTAACATTTTTGGCACATTTCTGCCTGTTGCATCTATAGTTTCATCGATTGAGATCCATATAAATTGATTTTTTAGTTTTGCTCGTATATTGTCCATGCAGTTGTTGTATACATTTTATAAATGTTTAGTTCGAAGAACTGTTTCGGATGGCACTTGGTAGTCCGTGTATTCCTCAAATAATGTTCTTATATTTTGATTTCCCATTTTGTTAAGTGTAATGTCAGCAGACACAAAAGCTCGGCACAGTTTTTCTTGAAAATCATGTTCTTTTGATAGTCTACCGGAACATTCACCAAAAATAATTGTTTGGTCTGCATATTTTCACTTCTATGACTTAGTTGACTATGTTTGCCACTTGTTGCTTCACTTGAAATTTGCGATCTGCTGCAATAACTTTGCTGCAGATTTTAGAATATAGGAATCCACCATCAGCTTGTAAGTCAGGAAACTTTTCTACAACCGCCTTTAGTTTTGCGGCTTTTGTCGGATTAGCGATAGGCATTATGTCCAGGGTCAAAATCGGTGGTGGTTGAAAAGCACCTCTTTTTTATATTTTGTTTGGTTATTGAATAAGAAAGCGCGAAAAACTAGATAAATAAACGTTTAACAATTCACAGTAGTAAATTTGACTGTTACATTTTAAAAAACCAAAGTTGCAAAGACACTTGTTTTTACGAACAAAAAAATAATGTGAATAACATAAAATATGCTTAAAAAGGGATATTTTTGAAAAAATATGGCCTAAAAAATATAAATTATGCTATAAAAAAAGGAGGTTTTTTAAAATTATGCTCCTAAAACCAAAATTTGCCGAAATATGACTTTATGGGTAAAATATGCCAAAATATGCTCTAACAAATAGGTCTCAAAACACTTGTAGGACCATGAAACATGTAAATACATTACCCATTTGTTAATATCTCGTTGTAAACAAAACATGCTGTAGCATATTTCCGGTTGCCCTGGTTATTAACGACCTCTATAATAGTGATCATTTTCCTATACAAACACAACTTTTAACAAACATCAATGAGAAGCATGTTCCCTCTAAACATACCAGAAAAAAATTTCTAATCTATCTGAACAAATAATCCCCTCCGACAACGTTAATAAAGAAGCTGCAAACATAAGAAAAATAATCCGTTCAGCGGCCAATGAGAGCATACCCATGTCAACTACCAGCAGGAGATCAAAAACCGTCCCTTGGTGGTCGCCAGAACTCCAACTACTCAGAAATGAAAAACAGACAGCCTGGAAAGAATTTCGGCGCAATATGTCTGTAGATAATCTTATTGCATATAAGAAAAAAAAAAATGCTAAGTTCCACAAGGCCAAAAAACTTGCAAAAATTAAATCATTTAATGACTTCACGGAAAATCTTAATCCATCCACCCCCTCCAGCATTTTATGGCAAAACATTCGTAAGCTGACTGCTAACTTCACTCCACACACAATTAAAACTATTTCAA
Organism: Muscina levida; assembly: GCA_964034835.1. NCBI lineage: Eukaryota > Metazoa > Arthropoda > Insecta > Diptera > Muscidae > Muscina > Muscina levida. The sequence continues at coordinate 23,567 of CAXIUB010000115.1, read as the reverse complement.
AAAATGGAAACGCAATCTCTAATCCACGACTTATATCCCAGTCATTTGAAAAATATTGGTCTGACATTTCAAATGATGATAAATTTTCTCCACAGTTTCAAAACGAAAAGTTACACACACTACTTCATGTATCCTCCACGGATGCCTCCCCTAAGTCCAAAGTGCTAGAAGAATCCTTTAAATTTCACGAATTTACACAGAGTCTTAAAACTTCAAAAGGGAAGACACCAGGACTTGACAAAATATCCTACCCCATGCTTAAACATCTTCCATTTGGATTCAAAATGCGAATATTAAAATTATTTAACTGCATATTTACTACTGGCGTTATTCCTCAGTTTTTCAAAACCGCTTCGGTGATTCCAATTTTTAAAAATAATAAAACTTTAGACGATATAGATTCCTACCGCCCTATATCATTGCTTCCATGCATCACAAAACTTCTTGAGAAAATGGTTTCGAGTCGTCTTATGTGGTTCATAAGAAAATACAATTTTTTATCACCAAATCAAACTGGATTTCAATCTGGTCTTAGTACAACAGATGCACTTTTATATATTGACCACATAATTTGCACAAATCGCTCATCCAAAAAACACACCTCAATTTTATCAATTGACTTTATCAAAGCGTTCGATAAAATAGGAGTTTATATCGTTCTTAAAAAACTCGCCAGCTGGTCTATCGGACCAAAAATGTTAAATTTCATTAAATCCTTCCTAACATACATAAAGTTTTCTGTTTGTGCCAATAACGTCCAATCCGATGTATTGCCCTTGTACAATGGAATTCCCCAACGGTCTCCACTATCAGTAACACTCTTTATTATAGCTTTTGACGACCTGAGTCGAATTTTAAATAGTAATAAAAACATTGATCATTGCTTATATGCAGACGACCTATATGTTGTATCAAAGGAACAATCAAACGAAAAAATTAAGCATTCGCTCTTAAAGACTCTATCAGATATCGACAAATGGTCTAAAACCTCAGGCTCAGATGTTTCGTACGAAAAAACAAGCCATTTGCATATCTGTAGAAAACACAAATGTACTAACATAGATTTAGAATTTAATAATATTCATATACAAAATGTAAATAATTGTAAAGTTCTTGAATTATATATAGAGAAAAACTATAGTTTTAAGAGCCATTGTAATTACCTAAAACGTGATCTAACTCAAAGGTTAAATATAATTAAATACCTTGGATCGGCAAAAAGTCACATGCATACCAACAGTCTTCTAAAACTAGTTAAGTCTACAGTTATGGGAAAACTTGATTACCGACTGGCGATATACAGCAAAGCGGCTAAGTCAGTATTTCAGCCAATTGAAAACATACTACACGCCTCAATAAGGACTAGTCTAAGAGCTTTTAAAACAACCCCCATTAAGAATTTATTAGCGGAGGGTGGATTTGATCCTCTTCGAAAACACGCCAATAAACTAAAACTACGGTTAACTCACAAATTGTCCTGCAAGAAATCCTCTCTAATGCATAAACACATCTCTCAACTAAGAAGACGTAAAAATGAGTTAAAATATCCATCTACATTAACCCAAGTTTTTAAAATGGGTAAAAAGCTGAACTTGAAGGTATATAAGCCTCCAACGGTAAACTTTCCACCTTGGCAATTAAATGAAAGTATCTTCCTGAATAATCTAAAAATTTTCAATAAAACAGACACATCACCAATTATATTTAAGAACCATTTTAACAGAATTTTTTCTGAACTGAAAAATGACAACTGGGAATTTCTTTTCACTGACGGATCTAAAACAGCTTTTCACGTTGGATTTGCAGTCGTTGACGGGACCGGCTTGACTATAACATCAGGAATGTTACCGCATAAAGCAAACATATTTGAAGCCGAAGCAATAGCCATTTCCGAGGCTCTAAAATATTGCAAATCAAAAAGAAACAAACATGTCATCTGTACAGACAGCAATTCTGTATTCAATGCATCAACACCCATAATAAAAATGAAATTATAATTTCCATTCAGCAGATGTTAATTGGACTTTAAGACAGAATTAAACTTCTATGGATACCTAGCCATATTGGTATAAAAGGCAATGAGGCAGCCGATAAGTCAGCAAAAGACACATACATACAGCCGAAATATCTCAATATACCACCAACCAAAAGTTACATTTTAAGAAGCGCAATTGCGGAACTCGATACTTCATCTAAAACAAGCTGGCAAGGATACCACCATCTTTACCGAACAATCAACCCAACCAAAATGCCGCTCAACCTTCCAAGTTCAACAAACTGCCATAAAAACAAATGTTTCACACGACTTCGTCTAACGCACACCAGAATAACACACCAACACCTAATATCTAGAGACCCTCAACCAGTATATGCTTTCTGCAGAAACGATCCTCTTACTGTCATTCATATGTTATCAGAATAATCGAAATAATCGGTTAAGTATATGCAATACCAACGATCTCAGAGATATACTCCAATTCCCTTCAGTAGATAATATAAATAAAATTTTTGATTTTTTAATAAGCCTTAATATGCAAAATGAAATGTAATAAACCTGTAAAATATAATTAATATGCATGCCTATAACTAACCAACGCTAAATGGTACTAAACATAATAATAATCACCAAAAGCCGATAGCCTATGCAGCTAGTGCTTTAGTTCCTAAGATTTATTGTAATTTTAATTATAGTAAATATCAAAATAAATAAATAAATAGTCAAATCATATTTCATGAAATATGATTTGGTTTTTGTATACATAGATGGATAGATGATCGTATTACATTAATGTTAAATATATTAGGGTGCGGTTTTTTGACAATTGTTTACATACAATATATATGAATAATGATATTGCACAGTGGTGCAATGTGAATATTTATTCGAACGGTAACTTGTTACTTTCATATTGATAGGATGTCATAACACCCCCGGACTTAGATTGGACCTCACATCCTGAACGGATTGGAGGGACATTCAATGGTATTGGTGTGTGATTATTCTTGTCCGATTTGGTTAAATTAATAATACAAATAATTAATACAAAAATTAAGGTTAACATTATAGTAACTAAAATATATATTACATAACTTTGAATATTTTGTTGGTTTGTTAAATCATATATCATGTGTGTATTTCGAATATGGCTATAATTCAGTTCTTTTAAAGATACATTGGTTTTATTCAAGATTTAAATTTTTCTTATTAGATTTGGTACAATTATAGTTTCCTGGTAGAGGTTTTTATCATACCACTTGTCTATCAGAATTTTACAATTTTCAATATATATTAGATAGTGTCCTTTTAGTTCTGTGTGGAATTCATTACAATTATGGGTTACATCTTGATTTATATTTATGACTACTAAAACAGAATAATCGAAATAATCGGTTAAGTATATGCAATACCAACGATCTCAGAGATATACTCCAATTCCCTTCAGTAGATAATATAAATAAAATTTTTGATTTTTTAATAAGCCTTAATATGCAAAATGAAATGTAATAAACCTGTAAAATATAATTAATATGCATGCCTATAACTAACCAACGCTAAATGGTACTAAACATAATAATAATCACCAAAAGCCGATAGCCTATGCAGCTAGTGCTTTAGTTCCTAAGATTTATTGTAATTTTAATTATAGTAAATATCAAAATAAATAAATAAATAGTCAAATCATATTTCATGAAATATGATTTGGTTTTTGTATACATAGATGGATAGATGATCGTATTACATTAATGTTAAATATATTAGGGTGCGGTTTTTTGACAATTGTTTACATACAATATATATGAATAATGATATTGCACAGTGGTGCAATGTGAATATTTATTCGAACGGTAACTTGTTACTTTCATATTGATAGGATGTCATAACACCCCCGGACTTAGATTGGACCTCACATCCTGAACGGATTGGAGGGACATTCAATGGTATTGGTGTGTGATTATTCTTGTCTGATTTGGTTAAATTAATAATTCAAATAATTAATACAAAAATTAAGGTTAACATTATAGTAACTAAAATATATATTACATAACTTTGAATATTTTGTTGGTTTGTTAAATCATATATCATGTGTGTATTTCGAATATGGCTATAATTCAGTTCTTTTAAAGATACATTGGTTTTATTCAAGATTTAAATTTTTCTTATTAGATTTGGTACAATTATAGTTTCCTGGTAGAGGTTTTTATCATACCACTTGTCTATCAGAATTTTACAATTTTCAATATATATTAGATAGTGTCCCTTTAGTACTGTGTGGAATTCATTACAATTATGGGTTACATCTTGATTTATATTTATGACTACTAAAACATTTATGCCAATTTCATTTATTTCAGTTTTTGTATTTTCTTCATATAAACAATACATAGTTTTCTTGTTGAATATATTTTGTATACACTGATTATCTATTTTCTTTAAATCTTTTATTTTGTTAACAGTTTCGAATATTTTATTATTTTTGGTAAGATATTTGTAATTGCTTAAAACTAGTTGTTTATTATTCTTATTTGGTACAGGTTGAATAATTAATTCCTTATATATATCATTGGTGGCCACTTTTAATTCGACATTTTCTAATTTAGTAATGGTTATGGTTATTAAAATCTTTAATTTCCTGATCTGTAAATATGTCTCTTGTAAGTGTATTTAATTTTGCTGCTAATAATAATTCTCTGACCTGTTCGATTATTTTTTCTAAATGATCTAATTCATATTTCAAGCTAACTGTCACAAACTCCGTCAGGGTCACGTTCAATAAACTGTATTGATGCTTTATTAATTCTGTCTGTTCATTCCTAAGGATAGTGAGATTGTTTAATTGCTGATCAAAGTGCGAGTTAATGTGTACTTGGCTATTTGATTGCTGTATTAAATCATGATTATTAGATGATATTAATATTAATCTGAGTTTATCTTCAATTTCTTCTTTGTCGGTACTGTCCATTGTCCCAAAAAGATACTTTAGTCCAGTTCCAAAAATATTTATGAGTCCTCTTTTCTGTCGGTATTTCGGCATTAAACTGGTAAGTTGCGTTTTAGTATGTTTTACTTGGTGTATTAAATAAGGGTCGCCATATATCATTATTTCTTCTTCTAATTGCGTTAGGTATCCTAGATACTGGTCTGGTTTGAATATATGCAAAATCTTTGTATAATTTTGTATCAGTTCCTTGTCTTCTAGTTGAATTATGGTGTATCCGTTTCCTTCATTTAAGTCAGTCACTATTAGCTTCTGAGCCAATACTGGAGAGATCGTCAATATTGTCATCAACAAGAACTTCCAGAGATCTAGAAATATTTTTACTTTTAATAAATTGTACCTTATGTAATGTAGTCTTTTAATTTTTCTTATATTTTCTGTCATCTATTTCTTGAGCTTTACATTTCTTAACCTTACTAGTCAGTTTGTCCGTTTTTTCATATTTCGAAAAATTCTTATTAATTTCTTTGTCACTTCTATCCCTATTTCTATATTCCAACATTTTTTCCTTTTTTAACTCTATTCTATCGTATATATCTTCCAATTCTATGTCTGACCTAAAATGTAAATTTATCGGTTTTTCTCCCGTGTTTAGATGTATAGAGTTATTGTAAGCTTCTAAAGCTTGATAGGGTAAATCAATATTATAGGCTATATCTAAATTTTCTTCTCGAACTTTTAAAATACGTATGTGCTCATTTAATGAACTATGAAACCTTTCAATGTACGAATTCCCTGTATGTCTCATGGGGGTAGTGAAATGATATTGTATTCCTTTTTTGTCTAAAAAGTCTGTAAATAGTGGTGTCTTCAAAGCTGATTCATTGTCTACAGTCAATTTTTTTGGGGTCTTCATATATAAAAATAGTTTTGTGAATGCCTTTACAAGTTCTAATGATGTTTTGTCGGGTATTTCCTCTATCGCGGCATATTTAGAAAATTTATCTATTACCGAAATATACCGGACATGTTCACCTAAATAATATATGTCTGCATGGTAATGTTCATGGGGTCCATTTAAAGTTTCTGTTTTTTCAAAGGGAAGCTTAATAGGGTTTCTTTCTATCTTAAAATTACAAACTAAGCAATTATTTATGAATTTGGTTATTTCTTTCTTTAAATTTGGATAATAAATTTCTTTCTTTAATTCCTGGTAGGTTTTTTCTATCCCCGGATGATTATTATCAAATCTATGAAGCTTAGCTATTTTCTCTAGCAATTCCTCATATTTCGCATCAATATACAATTTTGTAGTTAATTTTATATTCTTAATCTTCATATTATTTGGATGTTCATTCCATTTTTTATATTCTGTCTGAATTTGAACTAAATTGTTTATATTACAATATAAACCGACATTATCATGACTGGCTGCATCTAATAATATTTTCATTATTAACTGAGACGTCAACTGCTTGTAATGATAACTTATTCTGTTTTTTCCAAATATCGTTTCCTTAATTATTTTGTCTTCATTGTCTGGTTTTAATATTATTTTATATTTAAAAGTTTGTAGCGGATTTTCCGAAATTTGGAAATAATCCGTGCTATCTTCTTTGGCCGAATGTACCGTAGGTACAGGAGATTGGCTCCTTATTTCCGTCATTAAATCATTAATTTCTTGTTCATTTAGCTTGTGCTTATTTTTATAATGTTTCCTTAATGTGCTTTTATGTGCCAGCAATGCCTTGCATATTTTACAAGTTCTGCTTTATCTGTCACCGTGAGTCTTTAAATGACGTAATAATCCTCTCCTAACTTTTGTATGATTTCTTACATACAGTGCAAGTATGAGTCTTAATTTGTTCATTAACATTTGTTTCCCTAATTCTTGAAAGTGCATCAGCAACTTTATTTTCTTTTCCTTCTACGTGTTGAATATCGAATTCGTATTCATTTAATTTTATTTTCCAACGTATAAGTTTGGAATTTGGTTCCTTGAGGTTAGCTAACCATACCAAGGGTTTGTGATCTGTCTTTAGTAGAAACTTTCTCCCATAAAGGTAGTGTCTAAATTGTTTTACTGCCCATACTATGGCTAGTAACTCTTTTTCAATTGTTGAATAATTTATTTCGTGTCTATTTAATGTTCTAGATACAAAAGCTATCGGTCCTTGTGACTGTGATAACACAGCACCTAGAGCATAGTTGCTCGCGTCCGTAGTCAATTGAAACTGTTCGTCAAAATTTGGGTATCTTAAAACCATATCCATAATGACAGAATTCTTCTTTAAACGCAGTGTCATTGGTTTAGCTATTTTCGCATAGTCAGGAATGAATTTTCGATAATATCCACTGAGTCCTAAAAAACTCTGTATTTCTTTGACTGTCTTGGGTAATGGTTGTATTCCATCGACCTTATTTGGATTCGGTTTTCTAAGAATTTCTATAGTATTTAACAATTTATCTTCGTTTTCGCCCTGATAATATATCTTAAATTGTTTGTCATTTATGACTATTATATTTTTGGAATAGTTTATTATTGTATTATTTTGTCTGAGAGTGTGATGTCCCAAAATGCCATCGAAAAATTCGTGAAATTTATACAGTCCAAAAACAGTGTCGTTTTTTAATGGAATCCTTAATGATTTTTTAGGAATCAGTCCCTCGTGGGTCACTGAAAATGTTCCTGAAACAGATTTTATTGTAATTGGTTCTGATATTCGTCTAATGAATTGGGGAGGACACTGATCAAAGTTTAAAAATTTTTCTGTCGAACCACTATCTGTCAATAATCTAAGTTGTCTATTTCGTCCTCTAAGCAATATATAGGGAAGTCCGTACTTCCTGAGGCCGTTTGCCGAAAATTTCCTTTTTCTACTGATTCACAATTAATACTTTGCTCTGAATATTGTTCACTATTCTCATTAAGATTTTCATTTTTATTTATATTGGTAAAAGTGTCAGAATTAATATTAATACCATTCATACAACTGCTGCAACCGTGTTGATAATTGTTCTCCCTCGTCTGGGAAGTTCCAAGTTCCATTGGTTCTGGCCTTTGCTGCTGCTGATATTGTTGTCCTTGCTGTTGTGCTGGCCGTTGTTGCCACTGCTGATATTGTTGCTTTTGCTGTCCTTGCTGTTGCACTGGTCGTTGTTGCCATTGTTGATATTGATGCTTTTGATGTTGTTGGTGATGTTGTTGTTTCTGCTGTTGCCGTTGATATTGTTGTTTATTTTGTTGTTTCTGTTCTTGTTGTTGATGTTGTTATTTCTGTTTATTTTTTCCTTCGGATTTGGGCTTCCTTTCTTCGTTTAAGAACCCAGACTGGCTAAGTTCATGGATGGCTTCACCCATTTGTGTAGGCTTAAGCGCACATAGAACCGTTCTCATATACACAGGTAACTTGGTAATGAATATTTTTAAAGCCGTCTCTATATTTCTTCCGACGTCCTTGATTCTATCTTCTTGCCTGCTTTTTTGGTTTAGCAAGGCTAGTTTATGTTGGATATAGTTGTAGAAATCGATAGTGCTCCCTCTGTACTGGTCTGCTCTTAAATCTTCGTATAATTGGTCTGCTGTTTGGAAACCTCCAAAATTTGTTACCAGCATGTCCTTGATATCTGTCCAGTTGTTTAGATTTCACTTAGAGTGTAAGTTGTTATTTACGGATAGTCACTTCGTTGGTTTAAAACTTTCACTTTTCGCGGATGTTTTATTATTACCGTTGGCGACTATCCTACCGACTGCGCCAATTTTAATAGTGTTATAATAGGGAACTCTTAAATAATTATGAGTTTCTCCTAGCACTATTTTTCAGTGGTGGTATTCTAGAAAACTTTTAATGAAATTATGAATTAATTCCAGCACCAACTGATCGAGAGGAAAACACGTTCGTTTGATTTGACGGTTAATTAAACTCTGCTTTATTGTTACTTCAATTATTGTATGCAATGCTTTGATGTACATTTGCTTTGTTTAAACATAATTTAGTCAAATCATATTTCATGAAATATGATTTGGTTTTTGTATACATAGATGGATAGATGATCGTATTACATTAATGTTAAATATATTAGGGTACGGTTTTTTGACAATTATTTACATACAATATATATGAATAATGATATTGCACAGTGGTGCAATGTGAATATTTATTCGAACGGTAACTTGTTACTTTTATATTGATAGGATGTCATAACAGTACCATGCTGAAAATCAACTACAATAATATCCCGTAGTTTTTAAGTAAATGAATTGTTACTTATTGCCCGAATTCCTCGCAATAGCTCCTAACCTCCTTTCTTGCAATCCTGCAAGGGCCGGGATGTTTACGCGGATAATTATCAATTCGAACGGTAACTTGTTACTTTTATATTGATAGGATGTCATAACAGTACCATGCTGAAAATCAACTACAACAATACCCCGTAGTTTTTAAGTAAATGAATTGTTACTTATTGCCCGAATTCCTCGCAATAGCTCCTAACCTCCTTTCTTGCAATCCTGCAAGGGGTGGGATGTTTACGCGGATAATTATCAATCTGCCCTCGTACTTTTAAATAGTTAAGTTTTCTCGTACTTTCTATTGTTATCCGCGCTCCTCTCTCTCATTATTCTCTCGCTCTCAGTTATCCCGAAATGATACTTTACATCCCGGTTAGTATCATGTAAATTTACAATACTTAGAATTATTACTCTTGTTAACCCCGAAGCGAAAACGTAAGTTACCCGCAACTTAAACCCCCGAAATCCCTTATTTATTTTTATAAACAAATTTATACGTTTTATAACGTTTCGCGAAAAAACTAATACCTTTTGTGTTTTTATTTTACCCCGCATATTTCCTGAGAAATTTATTTTGACACGAAACACAATGGGAAGATCGCAACGCGCTTGATAGTTCCTTGATAGAGTTCTATGATACCAATTGGGGTTTCATAAAAAAGTATGTTCCTTTGAGATCTATTAGAGTTGAACAAAGTTCTCCCCTATTGTCATCCGAACATTTGAAACAAATAAAGAATGCTAAAACTCGTTTGTTTTAGTCGGGTAGCATTTGCGATTATAGCAGATATTCCAGAGCTAGATGTGAATATAATCTTAAATCTAGGATGTGCTATTCTGCATATTTGAAGAGAACTCCAAACAATTTTAGAAATAATCCTAAAAACTTTTATAGACATTAAATGTAACTCCTCCCCTATTCCCACAAAAATCGTCATGAATAACGTTGAATATACAGACTCCAAGTTAATTGCATATTACTTCAATCCCTGAGAATTCTAATTATCCATATCAAATCCACTCAATAGATCTTTTCAGTTTTCTCCATGAAAATTTATTGACTTTGAGGGCAACAAATACCTTTGGTCCCGATGGTATTCCAAATTCTGTATTGGGGTATTGTTCTGGCACTTTGGCTAAACCTTTGACTACGTTATTTAAAGCCTCTTTAAAACTATGTTATATTCCTGATATATGGCAGAGCTCCTACTTGCTTCCTCTTCACAAATCAGGAAGTATTTTAAATGTTTAAAATGATCGGGGTATCGCAAAATTTAGCGCGATTCCAAAATTGTGTGAGAAATTGATCACGGATATAATATCTTATTACGTTTCTCCTATTATTGATAGCCGTCATCATGGTTTTCGTAATGGCTTATCAACTGTGACAAACCTCCTTCAGTTTTCTTCACACGTGATTAAAGGTTTTATTTATTGTATGCAGACCGATGTTATTTACACTGATTTCAGTAAAGCCTTTAAAAAGGTTAATAATTGTCTTCTTATTCATAAATTATGTTAAATGCTATCGGTTTCAAAGGCAATATCAGTGACTAGATAACGTCGGGGATTCTATTTCTAGGCCTATTCATGTGACGTCTGGTGGTAGCCACCTTGGCCCTGTACTGTTTTTGTTATCCATAAATGATTTGCCGAACGCAGTAACCGAATCTAATTTGCTAATGTAAGGAGATGATGTCAAAATTAGTATTACTTACGATAATGCTCTAAAACAAGTTCGTCTGCAGTATGATTTGGATGCTTTTTATACTTGGTGCAATATTAACCTTATGGAACTGAATCTGAAGAAGTGTAAACATATGATGTTTTCCAGATCTCGTCCAATTATTTCTTAGTTTACTCTGGGAGGTTTAGCATTGGAACTTGTTGATTCATTTATCGATCTTGGCATTTTGGTGGATAGAAAATTAAATTTTAATTACCATGTTATTACTACTGTGAATGAAACTTTTAGCGTTCTGTCATTTATTAAACGTTGGGCTAAGGAATTCTCTGACCCCTATATTACGAATAATCTTTTCACATCTCTCGTTAGACCCATTTATGAATATGGATCGGTTGTGTGGGACCCGCACTACGATTTTTATGTCAATATGTTGGAATCCGTGCAAAAGCAATTCATACTTTTCTGTCCTATGAATCTTCGTTGGGATCCGAACATAAACCTTCCACCCTGATTGGCTAGTAGACGGACCATGCTTAATTCTATGGCTATTTATAAGATCCTTCTTGGTGATATTCGCGCAGATTTTCTTCTTAGTCGTGTACCTTTAAATATTCCCATAAGACCTTCAAGATATTATAAACCACTCTTCATCCCATTTTAACGATCAAAATATGCTATGTCTGAACCACTGCAGAGAATGTGTTCTGATTTTAATCGCTTGTATCAATGTGTTGACTTACAACAATAAAATCATATATAATAAATTATTATAATATTTTTGCTGTTCATGTTTTTTTATGTCAATTAGCTTGTAAGTTATAATTGTTAGTGTACTGTTTAAATTTGGCTGATGATATGTAGCCGAATATTTGACAATCTTAATGTTTGCTCTCCACTACAGACCGGTCTGCAGTGTGTACGTAGTCCCTACGTTATGGGGATGTGGCTCCCTCGGTCGGTTGGAGCGGGTGTGTGAGGCGGCGTTGGGATCGTTCGTTTAAAAAGTGCATCAGCGATAGTGTTGTTAATTCCCTTTTTTATGATGTTTGTGTGTTTTCAATAAATTCTTCTGCACAATTCTTTCTTTATCTTTGATTTTAATAGTTACATTTACATTCTCAATATAAAGGATTTCGTAGGGACCTTGATTTCATTGATTTTATCTCCGCATGTTTTGTTGCGATATAATCTGATCAGCTCAATTCGTGTCGCTATACAAGAATATTTTGACAATATCTCTCATTTATTTGCTTTATCGGACCTCCTCGGTCAAAAGTTTGAATACAATATCACTTCTCTTGTGTGTAATTTTCATAATTCAACTTCCCTAATTCTGTAAGTAGCTTCTCCTGTAGATTATCTAAATAATGTGGATTAACACTACATATCACGAATATCTCAATGAACTTCTATTGTCCTCATTTTATTTTTCTGCTTCTCATATTTTTTATTTTTTTTTTATTTTCTTTGCGAGTTTAATGACACATAATTAAATTCTTGTAATCATTAAGAGTGGTTCCCGTTTCCTTTTTATTAAAATTTTTTTATCACGCGTAAATTCCTTCTCTTACCTCTAGCTACCATTACCATTTCTTTAATATGTCTAAGTACAAAGTATCTAGATCAAAATCTTTGACAAAAACCGGGTGAAAAAATAAATGTAACTACTAATCAACAAAGTTACCTATCCTTTATTTGACTTTTTATAGTTCTCTTTTAACATAAACTTTTTTGTGTTGTGATTTTTCGACCTTATTTTATAATCCTTATAAATGTTTCAAGCTCTAGGTCTGTTTTTCTAAATTTTTTTTTTTTTTAATTTTTTTTTTTATTATTTATTTTATTCGATATTTCGCCTTCCTTTGGATGGCATCTTCAGGAATTTTTATATCTAAAACAAAAAACAACAAATTTTTGCATACATACATTTTTCACTTAACAAAAACAAATTCTAACACAGTAACAATAATCAAACGTCTTGCTACAAATACGTTTTATATTGAACTAGTTACACATATGATTTTTGTTTTATCGTTTTTGTAATTTATTCTCTTCTCTTGCGGTACGTTTATGATGTGAAGCATCTCTAGAGTAAAGCGTTTGTTGTAGTTTTTCTCTGTCTGTAATATCCTAACGTTTTCTAAGTTCGGTGTGTGCCCTCTCTCTGCACAGTGGGAGGCTAGTGCAGTTTTTTGGGTTGGTAAATTACTCCTATTTCTTAGATCTGATCTGTGTCCTGATATTCTTGTCTTAAGTTTGTTTTTTGTCGTTATAAAATCATTTCTAGTTATATTGTTGATGGATCTTCTACATTTTCTCTAGTAGGAGTTTTCTTTACTCCTGTAACATTCCATAATTGTTTTAAATATTCTATTTCCTCTCCCACTGTAAGTTTTTTCTCCACTTTCGGCTTTTCTAATTTATTTTTTCCTTAAAATATAAGATTTTATCTTACTTTAGCTTAAATTTTTTATATTTTTCTTTATTTGTTTGCTTTGAAATGCTTAATTTAAAAAAATATATATATTATTGAACAAGATAAATATTTCATTTTATAAATATTAAATTTTGTCTCGAGCGACTTCTCACTTACAGACCCTATGTAGGCAACATGTAGTCGCTTACGTAATTTACAATTTAATATTTTTTTATTTTAAGTATTTTTATGTAAGAAATAGAAAATTTTTATGATTTTGCGCTATGAACAACCGAAAAGGGTAAATTACCAATATTTTCACGAAAAAATATGCACTTTCACAAGGCCAAAACTGCATGAAGGAGCATTCCAATTCTTTTGCGATGTACTAGAGAGGTCTTGGCTACAATTTTTGTGTTAGCATTGGGTCGAAAATCTCAATGGTTTGGCTGTTATAGGCCAAAATATCTAAAAAAACAGTACAGAAATTTGAGTCAGATAAACTGACTGATAAATACCATCACCCACTATAAGATATTGTTTAAGTCTTGAGTTATTGAAATTAACCGATTTGTAATTAAAACCAGTTAGAAAGTTTCAGTCGGGCAACTCGTCTTACATATACCCTTACCCTCAGTAAAACAAATAATTTTCTATTATATTGATATTATTACTCGATTTCTAAAGTGGGATTTCTAGAGTGGTACATTTGTATGGGAGGTACGAGAAGGGGTGTGTCTAGGCTTTCAGATTTATTCTCCATAACTTTATCCTGTTATAGCTTTACTTAATACAGAATGGGTTGGGGGCACGATCACGATTGCGATTATTACTACATCCCTAAAGTGGGCGGAGTGGTACATTTGTATGATAGGTACCAGAAGGGGCGTGTCTAGACTTCCAGATTTTTTCTGCAAATCTTTATCCTCCTTGAACTTTACCAAATACAGAATTTGGGCACGATTGCGTTAGGTCTTTAATATTAATCGTTTTCTAAAGTGGGCGGCACCAGATGTGTATGGGAGGTACCAGATGGGGCGTGGATAGACTTCCAATTTTTTTCTCCAAAACTTTATCCTGTTATATCTTTACTAAAAATAGAATTTGGGTTCGATCAAGTTTGATTTATTGATATTATTCCACCATCTCTATAGTGGGCGGAAAGGTAGATTTTTATGGGAGGTACCAGAAGGGGCGAGGCTAGGCTTTCAAATTTTTTTTCCAAAACTTTATCCTGTTATAGCTTTACCAAATACAGAATTTGGGTACGATCCCGTTGGGTGTATTGATATTATTACTCGATTTCTAAAGTGGGCGGAATGATGTATTTGTATGGGAGGTACCAGAAGGGGCGGGGCCATGTAGACCATTTGCAATACCGTAAGTAGTTTTGAGGAAATAATAACTCGTGCAAAATTTCAAAACATTTGGTTGCGTATTTCGAAAGTTATCGTGCGAATTAGCAGGACAGCCAGACAGACAGACATGGCTCAAACGACTTAAAAAGTCATGAATCGAATTTGGTTCAAAGAAACCTAGGGTCTAAAGTGACTCCTTCTATGTGCTACACTTTTAGGTCAAATGATATATACCCTCATCACGTAGGGTGATGGTATAAAAATAATATGTACATATATAGATTTAAACTTATTTTAGGTATTATTGTGATAAAAGTCATCATCACCGACATTATCATCATAATCAACATCCTCATGATCAACATAATCATTATCATCATCTTCTTCATCATCATCATCATCATATGTTTTTAGCAACTGGCGTTCTTTCACAATAACTTATATTAGTAATATATATATATTTGGATATATAAGCTGATATGTCAAATTATAAGATCATTTAATAAAATTAGCTTGATCTCGCCCAGAAACTAGTTAAAACTAAATGTGTATATCGAAAATACAACATTTATCATAACAAAATATATTTATATATATACACAAATACCTGAAGTTGATGGTTCCATTATAATATTTTTACTTATAGAAGACCTATCAAAAATTATAAGTAATCGAAGTATCTCAATTTTCTGTTTTTGCCACGTCAAGCAAAATTTGTTTAATTTTGACCGCTCACTGCCAATAAAGTAATTTACTCAAAGCAGTAACTTTAGCAATTAGTGATGTAGAATTTTATTCACTTTCACCCAATACCAAATATGTCAGTTGTAATGGACCTGCAGGCATTGACAAGCAAATCGTGCATGCTAGTTGGTTACCGGTCATAGCTAGTCGGGTTACGAGTGGGATACTGCTGCCAAATTTAAATCCTGAAGACTTATACAAAAATTTCATGCACGTTGTAACATATACAAAATTAAGGTTAGAACACCGAAGGTAAAAGCAGTAATGAAATTGCAGAAACACGGAAAAATTAAAATTTAATTAAAATATGAATTAAAATCGAAGAGGTGTTGACTATGAGCATGATGGTATTGCTCGTAATACTTTCCCTAGCCCAACCATGCAAGTATTTAAATTTTTTCTCCTTGTCCTCCAAAATTATTTCAGTCAATCACATTCATTCACACGGTTTATTTTACAATTTAATCCATAATTATAAAATTATTGAACAATTTGAATTAATTAATAATTTTTAGTTATATAATTCATTTTTTTAATCTTTCAAATTCATTCGTCAATGTGCCTTAATAGCACAGCATAAATGTAATTCCCCAAATTATTAGACACTTAGCGAACCTAATTGGTAGGCTACCACCGATGCGTCTTAGGAATTAGGTAACAGAAGTTACTGAAGCTCAACACAGGCTCTCTTAGTAACTTTGGCAGTCCCAAGAAACTAGGATCGGGAGCGGTGGCCTAATAAGCCACTCTCCTTAAACAAAATTTATTATAAAAACACGAAGAAAAGGAAAAACAAGAACCCCCCACCAAATGTTGACGACCCCCGCAAACGATATAAGGACCATGATTTAAGGATATGCACCTGGAATGTCCGAACTCTATACAGAGATGGTGCCTCTATCCAACTGGCGGATGTCCTCGACAAATACAAGGCTGACATCACCGCCATACAGGAAATGAGATGGACGGGACAGGGATGCACACGACGGAAGAACTGTGACATCTTTTACAGCTGCCATGCAGAAAGACACGAATTTCAATGTGGTTTCATAGCCGGCAAGAGACCTCGACACCTGGTTTCGTGGTTTAACCCTGTAAGTGACCGTATAGCCACCATTCGCATCCGGGGGAAATATTTTAACATTACGCTGATTTGTGTACACGCCCCGACGGAAGACAAAGACGATGACATCAAAGATGCATTCTATGAGCGCCTGGAGGATATATATGACCGCTGCCCTGCACATGACATTAAAATTGTTCTGGGAGATTTTAATGCTAAAATAGGAAGGGAAGATGCTCTTGGTTCAGCAGTCGGAAAATTCAGTCTACACAACAACACCTCCGATAACGGATTCAGACTGGTAAGTTTCGCGTCGGCAAGAAACATGGTTGTGAGTGGAACCAGATTCCCGCATAAAGGTATCCACAAGGCAACCTGGATATCTCCCGATCAAAATACAAGAAATCAGATTGATCACGTGGTAATAGATGGAAGGCATGTCTCACGCGTTATGGACGTGCGTTTGATGCGCGGTGCAAATATCGACTCGGATCACCACCTAGTAGCAGCTAAGGTACGCACACGATTAAGTAGAGCTAAAAACACTCGTAATCAAACGCTAAACATCACAAAGCTGCATACCACTGAGATAGCCAATGCCTACTCCAACCAGTTCTGGTTGGAGTAAATCCCCCTAGTTCTGATGTTCCCGACATGCAGTGGCAGCATATTGCGAATTCTATGACCACTGCCGCAACAACCGCACTGGGTTATGAAAAACCACGCTCAGACAAGCCCTGGTACGATGATGACTGTCGCGAAATGTCTGAGGAAATGGAGCCAATGGCGACGCGTGCGGTGACGGAGCGTTATAAAGAGAAAAAGAGGGAGATGAAACGCCTGTTCAGACGGAAAAAGCGTCTGTGGAGGAAAACTACAGGGATAGAGGTGAGGCCCGAAAGTTCTACCAAAAGGTAGAAAGTAAAGGTTTTGTAACAGGGATCCCCACCTGTAAGGACAGAGGCGGAAATCTGGTCAATGACACTCAGAGTGTGCTGCAAATATGGAGGGAACACTTTCAATCACTTCTCGTTCCCGAAGGCAGCATAAGTGACGAAATCGCACCAATCATCGACGATGGAGTTGACTGTCCACCACCGAGCCAAAACGAGACCAGCACTGCAATTGCGCGGCTTAAAAATAATAAAGCTGCGGGAGCCGATGGACTGCCGGCAGAGCTATTTAAAGCCGGCGGCGATGACCTGGTAACATGCATGCACCAGCTCATAAACACGATTTGGCTCAGGGAGTGCATGCCCGATGATTATAATCTGAGTGTCATATGTCCCGTGCTTAAGAAAGTCGATCCTAGTGTGTGTACCAACTATCGCGGTATTAGCCTTTTACCCATCGCATACAAGGTCCTGTCTAGTGTGTTATGTGAAAGACTAAAGCCACTTCTGGGGAACCTGATTGGACCTTATCAGTGTGGCTTTAGACCTGGTAAATCCACCACCGACCAGATATTCACGCTACGACAAATCCTGGAGAAGACCCAAGAAATGCAGATCGATACCTACCATCTGTTCATCAATTACAATGCTGCATTTGACAGTCCGATACGACAGAAATTGTTGGATGCTATGGCTGAGTTTGGTATCCCCGCAAAACTAATTCGACTCTGCGGGATGACACTGACTGACACGAAGTCTTCAGTGAAAATTGGCAAAAATCTGTCAGAGCCATTTTCTACCCAGCGAGGCTTTAGACAAGGCGATAGTCTGTCCTGCGATCTCTTTAACATCGTAATGGAGATGATCATGCGGAAAGCAGCAGTAAACAGGAATGGCACCATATTTAACAAAAGCCACATGTTGCTCGCGTATGCTGATGATATAGATATAATATTATTGGACGTGGATTGCGAGATGTTACTGAGGCTTTTTCGAGCATTGAAAAGCAGTCGGCTGAAGAGGGTCTGGTGATAAACGAGGACAAAACCAAGTTATTTGTTTCAACGAACAAAGATTCCACTCGTCTGGGACGCTGCGTGAACGTTGACAACTATAACTTTGAAGTGGTAGATGGTTTGGTCTACCTTGGCTCCGCCATAAACAAAAATAATAATGTCAGCCTCGAAATCAAAAGACGAGTATTGATCGCAAACCGCTGCTACTATGCGCTAAGCAAGCGATTTAACGACAAAGCGCTCTCTCGAAGAACAAAGAACCAGCTCTACCAGACTCTGATCCTACCTGTCTTGCTCTACAGCGCAGAATCGTGGGTAATGACACAAGCGGATCAATCTATTCTGGGAGTCTTCAAGAGAAAAATACTCCGCAAAATATTTGGACCCATCATCGTGAACGGCGAGTACCGTCGTCGAATGAATCATGAGCTGTATGAGCTGTACAACGACATCGACGTAGTCAATCGCGTTCAAATAGACCGAATGCGCTGGCTTGGACACGTTGTACGAATGAACGAAAACGCTCCGGCTCGAAAAGTCTTCGGCAATAAACTCGATGGGCAGCGCAGGAAGGGGCGACCAAAACTCCGATGGATGGACCAGGTGGCGGAACTGTTAAGTAAGCTTGGTATGACGAACTATCTACGGAGCGCAAAAAACCGAAGCGCTTGGAATGGTTTTCTACGTGCGGCTACTGATACATGAATTTCTGTCGTTGCTGCCAGTAAAGAAGAAGAAGAATTAGACACTTCTTTTTTTTATATATATATATATAATTTTTTTTCTATACTCACGTATTTATTCTCCTTGATTAATCGTTGGGCCCATCGATATCGAGGATTGAAGCTGCAATAAAGATTTTTATTTTTCTTTTCCGTGTATACCGTGTAGAATACAAGGCTGACATATCCGCTTTACAGGAAATCCGGTGGACGGGACACGGGTGCTCGCGCATGAAGACGTGCGACATCTACTATAGTGGCCATGCGGACAAGCACGAGTTTGGATGTGGATTTGTGGTTGGCAAGAGACTGCGTCGGGAGTGTGATGCAAGGTAAAGCTTCTGATCGGTTTAACTTGGCAAACCCAGAGTGATCCTTGCCAATTGTACTTCAAGTCTACTCACAGAGCTCCGTTTTCGTGGTACTACTGCGAACGGAGTACCTCCACGTGGTGTACCGTGGAGTACCGCGACGTGGTGCGCTGGGCTTGCAACCCGCCACTGACGTTTAAACTATTGCAATGAAAAGAAGTAAGATAAGAATAAAACGGACCCCCCAAAATGTTGACGACCACCGCAAACGAATTAAGGACCATGATTTGAGGATATGCACCTGGAATGTTAGAACACTGTATAGACCAGGTGCCTCCATCCAACTGGCGGAAGTCCTCGAAAAATACAAGGCTGACATAACCGCTTTACAGGAAATCCGGTGGACGGGACACGGGTGCTCGCGCATGAAGACGTGCGACATCTACTATAGTGGCGATGCGGACAAGCACGAGTTTGGTTGTGGATTTGTGGTTGGCAAGAAACTGCGACACCTAGTCTCAAGGTTCAACCCGGTGTGTGAACGTATAGCCACCATAAGAATCAAAACAAAGTTTTTCCACATAACACTTATATGTGCCCATGCTCCCACAGAAGAGAAAAGCGATGAGGACAAAGACGAGTTCTACGAGAGCCTAGAAAATGTATATGACCGTAGCCCCAGCCATGACATCAAAATTGTACTGGGCGATTTTAATGCTAAAATAGGCAGGGAGACCGCATTTGAGCCTACAATCGGAAAATTCAGTCTGCACACCGAAACGTCGAACAATGGCATCAGACTGATTGATTTCTCTGCGGCAAGAAATATGGTAGTTAGCAGCACTAGATTTGACCATAAAAATATTCATAAGGCAACATGGTTATCTCCAGATCAATTGACGAGGAATCAGATAGATCACGTGGTAGTCGATGGAAGGCACGCATCAGGTGTTCTGGACGTACGAGTGATCAGGGGTGCGAACATTGACTCTGATCACTTCCTTACCGCAGTTAAGGTACGCACTAGGCTAAGCATGGCGAAAAACGTACGTAACCAGGCACAACGAAAGCTGGACATCGGTAAACTGCGGACCACATAGGTTGCAAACGCCTACTCCAACCACCTAACTCAACTGCTGCGGAATGCTCCAACCCCTGACAATATAACCTCGCAGTGGCAAAATATAGCCGACTCCTTAGAACGGGCTGCGAGAAGCGTACTTGGGTACTCTAAGCCGTCTCAAGAAGATGCCTGGTACGATGATGAATGTCGCAATGCCACGAGAGAGACGGTTGCTGCATACAGGGCGAAACTGCAGCCGATGGCAACGAGCTGTTCGTGAACGGCACAGGGAGAAGAGACGGGAGGCAACTCGTCTTTTTAGACGGAAAAAGAAGGAGCTGAAGGAGAGGCAGGATGAGTGCACAGAGTTGCTCCGAAGCAGAGGGGAAGCCCGAAAATTCTACAAGAGAGTTAAGGCGAGAATGCGTGGAACAGGGTTAACCTCCTGCAAAGACAGCGATGGTCAGCTAGTGACGGACTCGGATAACGTTCTGAGGATATGGAGAAATCATTTTAAAAATTTATTGGATGCAGACACCACTCCTGAAGACCCCGCTCCAATCCATGACGATGGTGTTTACTGTCCGCCTCCGAGCCAGAGCGAGATACGTGTGGCAATCTCCCGCCTTAAAGACAACAAAGCTGCTGGAGCCGATGGTCTCCCTGCTGAATTGTTTAAGGCTGGCGGGGAGGAGCTGATTAGGAGCATGCATCAGCTCATGGAGAACATCTGGCAAGCGGAGAGCATGCCCGGGGATTGGAGTCTCAGTCTGTTATGTCCCATATACAAGAAAGGAGATCGTAGTGAATGTAAGAACTACCGTGGAATAAGCCTATTAACAATTGCGTACAAGGTCCTTTCAAGCATATTGTGTGAACGTCTAACGCCAATTGTAGAAAAACTAATTGGACCATATCAGTGCGGCTTTAGACCTAGCAAATCTACGACGGATCAAATATTCACCTTACGACAAATCCTGGAAAAAACCCATGAAAAGCAGATCGACATCTACCACCTCTTTGTCGACTACAAAGCTGCCTTCGACTCTCCGATAAGGAATAGGCTTTATGAGGCCATGTCTGAGTTTGGTATTCCTGCAAAGCTGATTCGACTTTGCAAATGTACCTTAGGCAACACCAAATCCTCGGTTAAGATTGGTAAGGATCAGTCTGAACCATTCAACACGAAAAGAGGTCTCAGGCAGGGCGATAGCCTGTCCTGTACACTATTTAATATAGTTATGGCGAAGGTGATGAGAAAGGCTGGTGTCAACATGTCTGGCACCATATTCCACAAGAGCCACAGCATATGCCGATGATATAGACATCATTGGCCGAAATGTGCGGGATGTTACTGCAGTTTTCTCATCACTAGAAAAGGAGTCAGCAAAAATGGGTTTAGCGGTCAACGAGGACAAAACAAAAATAATGATTTCGACGAACGAAGAGTCCTCTCGATGGGGACGCACCGTGAACGTTGACAATTACACTATGACACAATTTGATGGTCATTGTCTCGGGGGTGAACCAAACCAATATCAAACGATAGCATTTGACCTCAGAAACAAAACCCTAAACTCAATTTTGCTCAACTACGTCAGAAATTTTTTTACAGTGGTTTGAAGTTTGATTTTTTTGGTCAAAAGTTGAATCAATGAATATGAAAAATTATCTGTAAAAATACGTTTGGGGTTTTTCATGTCTTCGGAGACCTATATTAAAACAATCAGGGAAATATTTTCTCGGAACATTTTAACCCTCTAGCTCCCACCCGTATGGGACATTTTTGGTCCAATTTTGAAAAACTGTTTAAAAGTCAACTTTGAACGGAGGTCAAGGATTAGCATCTTCGATAGAAATATTCTCCTGAAAATTTCACTAAGAGTAAACGAAGACAAATCTATATGAGTTAAAGGTTCCAAAATAAAATCAAAATGAAATGCTAAAAAGTCTATTTTTGAGCAAACAGTGCAAAGCACTTTTTCAGGTGTGAACCAAACCAATATCAAACGATAGCATTTGACCTCAGTAACAAAACCCTAAACTCCTTTTTGCTCCACTACGTCACAATTTTTGTATACAGTGGGTTAAAGTTGGATTTTTTTAGTCAAAAGTCAAATAAAAGAAAAAGAAAAATCATGTGTAAAAATAGGCTTGGGATAGTTCGTGTCTGCAGACATACATTAACATTTTTAGAGGAACATTTCATCAGAACATTCGAACCCTCCAGCTCCTATCCTTAGGATGAATTTTGAAAAACAGCTTAAAAGTCATATACCTCAAAATGTTCAAAATGGGTGGCAGATAGAGGGTTAAAGCGTTTCGAGGAAATATTCCCCGGAAAATTTTAATGTATGTCTCTGACGACACGAACTCTCCCAAACCTATTTTTACACATGATTTTCCTTTTTCTTTTATTTGACTTTTGACTAAAAAAAATCCAACTTTAACCCACTGTATACAAAAATTGTGACGTAGTGGAGCAAAAAGGAGTTTAGGGTTTTGTTGCTGAGGTCAATTGCTATCGTTTGATATTGGTTTGGTTCACTCCTGAAAAAGTGCGTTGCACTGTTTGCTCAAAAATAGACTTTTTAACATTTCATTAACATTTCAATTTGACATTATTTTGGAACCTTTGACTCGTAGAGGTTATTTGTCTTCGGTGACTTTTAGTGAAATTTTCCGGAGAATATTTCTATCGAAGATTCTAATCCTTGACCTCCGTCCAAAGTTGACTTTTAAACAGTTTTTCAAAATTGGGCCAAAAATGTCCCATACGGGTGGGAGCTAGAGGTTTAAAACGTTCCGAGAAAATATTCCCCTGATTGTTTTAATACAGGTCTCCGAAGACATGAAATACCCCAGACGTTTATTTACAGATGATTTTTCATATTCTTTGATTTGACTTTCGACCAAAAAAATCAAACTTTAAACCACTGTAAAAAAAATTTGTGACGTAGTGGAGCAAAATGGAGTTTAGGGTTATGTTACTGATGTCAAATGCTATCGTTTGATATTGGTTTGGTTCACCCCCGAAAAAGTGTGTTGCACTGTGTTATTGTTTTG
>CAXIUB010000114.1:0-52364 GCA_964034835.1 Muscina levida | reverse complement strand
GTAGGATGGGAATAATAGAAGACAATGACTGACGAGTATTTGCATAATTGAGTATTGAAGTTCTTACAACACTAATTGTTGATCCTCTTTGACAATTTGTCTATAGCTCGCTAAGGCAATAACGAATGGTCAAAAAGGTAGAGTCAGTTGAGTCGTTGAATGGAAAGGTCGTTATTTAAAGAGAACCGTGCGAAGACGTTCGCTAGTGTAGTGCACATTAGTTATTAGTGAATCAACTTGTATTTATGGTTAAGTTTATCTTAAGAACTAATCATCAGTTTGTTGCCTGAATTGTAAATAAACAAACTGAAATTAACTTTAAAACTTTGAAATGTCATTCGAATTCCGTCTATTTAATTGGCTTGTAAAAAGGTAAGAACCCTACAAAATTGGGGGCTCAACCGGGATTTCTTCAACATTTTACAGCCAAAGTGAGTGACAGTAAAAAAAAAAAAAAAATACTGTGGCAGAAATACAAAAACAACTAAAAGTGATTTGAATATGTGTACCAAAATTTAATGCAAAAACAAAAGAGAAACAGTTACTTTGCAAAATACAATATGCGTTAACATTTTGTAATTTTGGTTTGAAGAAGAAAAAACAACTCAACTGTAATGGAGAAGACTGTTGCTAAGGAATACAAAAAAGAAGAGATATTATAAAAAAAGCGATCCATGCCGAGGATGCTTGTGTGAAGAATTTGCCTTGATTTGAAGAGTAACATAAAGAGAGCGATCCATGCCGAGGACGCTAGTGTGAAGAAGAGATTGCATTTAAGAGTATAAGGTGCCTGAGTGTATAGCAGAGTGACGACTGTCGACAAATAGCAGAGAGCTGGAGACGTTGGCTGCAGTCAAACAACATTATTATCAACGTAGACAGAGAAGCTGCAACGCGGTGTAGAATAAGATAAGTTGTTGTAGTTTGTTGATTTTATTGTCTGTAATATTGAGTTTTTTTTATAAAGGGCAGAGAGCCTTTGATTGTGAAAATATTCAGGGATAGAGGAGCATATTTAAGAGTTAAGTGTCCCGAGGGGGAGGAAAACGTTGGTGGTAGAGTAATACAGAGTGAGATTTGGGATATTTAAATATTTGAGTTTGGATTTGAGTTAGTTTTGCTTTTGGAGTTATTTTTATATTTAAAATATTTTTGCTTCGCATTAAGACATTAGGGTGGGGCAAATATAAAAATATTGGTAGGAGAAAATCTTATTAAGATTTATGTATTTATTTTAAATATAAATTGTAGAGTATTTTGGGATACAAGATAATTTTATTTTGAGTCTAAATTTTGCGAATTTGTGAAACTTTTGTGCACTGCCATGGAATTGCGTGAAATTTTGTCATTGACGGTGGAAGAATTAAAGACATACGCGGAGGGCGCTGGATTGTCGTCGATTGGGTCTAAAACGGACTTACAAGAACGCCTCATTCGTCATTTTTGCAATCCTGATGCTGCGGGCGCTGACGAAGGCTCTAATTTCGGTGATGCAACTTCAGATTTGGATCGCGGTATGACAGAACATTCTAGTTTTACCCTAAAAGATATTCAGGATTCGCTTACATGTTTTTCAGGGGAGGGTGCTCCTGATGTCGAATCGTGGATTCAGGAATTCGAAGACTGCTCTCATGTTGTGAAGTGGAACGAATTACAACGTTATATATATGCCAAGCAATTGCTGACGGGCGCAGCTCGAATTTTTGTGAGGAGCTAAGCTGGCGTAAGAAATTGGAATAGTCTTAAGGAAATTTTAAAAGCAGAGTTTGGTACTAAATTGTCGTCAATTGCAGTTCATAAAACGTTGAGGGGTCGCCGAAAGAGGGCAGACGAGTCTTACAAACAATATTTGTACACTTTAATGGAAATTGGCAGTTCTATACATTTAGATGAGATAAGTATTGTAGAATATTTTATTGAGGGTATACCCGATTCCAAAATGAATAAGTCAGTTTTATACCAAGCACGGAATATTTCAGAGCTGAAAGAGAAAATAAGTGTGTACGAAAAGATTGGAACACCTGCGAGATCGTTAAATCTCAAAGGCAGCGAACCGAGAAGCGAGAAAGTGGTTGCGAGTGTAAAGACCGAGGGTACAGTAAAATGTTTTAAGTGTGGAGAGATGGGCCATATTTCGAAAAATTGTCGTTCAGTCGATATAAAATGTTTTAAGTGTAAGGAGTTTGGCCATAAATCATTTGAGTGTGGTAAACCTAAACGAGTCGAAAAACCTAAAGATGAAAAAATTAAAGAAGAGAAAGGGGTTGTTCATACACTGACGGATGATGTACCTACAGTTTCGAGACGCATTTTTAAAGAGATTAAAGTTTTAGGGAAAACTGTGTCTGCTTTAGTCGATACTGGGAGCGATATAAGTTTACTACGTTATGATACGCTTTTTATGTTAGGAGATGCTACTTTGGAATCTGGAACAAAAATTCTATCAGGCATTGGTGGGAAAACTATAACGACAATGGGATGTCTTAAATGCCTAGTTAAAGTAGACAATGTTGAGCTAGATATTGTTTTTTACGTCGTAAAAGAGAGTGATATCTTGTATTCCGCCGTTATAGGCAACGACATATTTGACCAAGTTGACCTAATTATCGATGCCAAAGGTGCAAGATTTAGAAAGACGTTTAAGCCTGTCAATTTGTTTGACGCAAGTTTCAGCGTATGTAGTTCTGACGAAAACGCAGAAGATTCTCTTGAGGAGGCAAGGGTTACCCCCGACAAGCGTATGAATACACTGGATGTCACACAAATTGCAGAAGTGCAAAATGAGTTTCATGAAATCATTCATTCTCTGTCTATAAATCAACCACTTGGCGACATTTTGGAACTGGATCATTTAGGTAAAGAGACGCGCGCCAAGGTCGAAGATGCTGTTAGTTCATACAAGTCGTTCAAGCCGAAAACGTTTCCTATAGAAATGAAATTGTATTGAAAGATGATATTCCAGTTGCAAGCCGCCCTAGAAGAACATCGTATGTTGACCAGCAGATAATTGACAAACAAGTCAAAGAATGGCTAGATGAGGGTTTAGTGAAGCCAAGTTTGTCTGAGTATTCCTCACCAGTGGTACTAGTTTCTAAAAAGGATGGTACATACAGACTATGTTGCGACTATAGGCGTCTTAATGAAAAAATTGTGCGCGATAACTTTCCGATGGCTTTGGTAGATGACGTCGTTCAAAGGTTACAGGAGGGTAAAGTGTTTACTACAATTGATTTAAAAAATGGGTTCTTTCATGTACCTATGGAGCAGGGATCGCAAAAGTATACGGCATTCGTAACACATAATGGGCAGTATGAATTTTGTTTTATGCCATTTGGTATTTCTAATTCCCCAGCCGTATTTTGCCGTTATATTTCCGCAGTTCTACAAGAGTTGGTTAGAGATGGTACTGTAATTATATATATGGACGATATCGTTATTCCTTCAAAAGACGAAGAGGAGGGCCTTGTAAAGTTGAGAAAATTCTTAAAAGTCGCGTCGTCAAACGGTCTTGAGATAAAATGGAGCAAGTGCCAATTTTTGAAGAAAAGTATTAAATTCCTAGGGTATAGGATAGAAAACTCGTCAATATATCCCACAGATGAAAAAATCTCAGCGATTAGGAACTTCCCCATTCCTGCTAACGTGAAAGCTTTGCAAAGATTTTTGGGACTTACCTCATTTTTTCGACGCTTTATACGGGAGTACGCATTGGTAGCTAAGCCGTTGTCGGATCTTCTTCGTAAAAGTGCTAAATTTGAAATGGGCGATGAAGAACTGCTTGCGGTTCAACAATTAAAACATGCACTTACGAGTGAGTCGGTTTTGAGACTTTATAACCCTAGAGCTGAAACGGAAATTCATGCAGATGCTAGTGCGCTGGGTTATGGTGCTGTACTTTTTCAGAGAGATTCAGAGGACATGCAGCTACACCCAGTTGAGTACATGAGCCGAAAGACGACACCAGCAGAGGAAAAATATCATTCGTATGAGTTGGAGGTATTAGCTATCGTCGAAGCACTAAAAAAATGGAGAATTTACGTCATGGGCCTTAAATTTAAAATTATAACTGATTGCAACGCGTTCGCCATGACCATGCGCAAAGAAGACGTTCCAGTTCGAGTTTCGCGTTGGGCACTTTTCCTTCAAGATTTTGACTTCGTAATAGAACATCGATCGGGTACGAAAATGAGACACGTAGACGCCCTCAGCCGTGTATCGTGTCTGATGATACAAGAAACTCTACAACATCGCATCAAAGAAGCTCAGAAGAGTGACGATCGAATCAGTGCTATTCGCAAAGTTTTGGAGATAAGCGAATACGAAGATTATTTCATTAAATATGACATTGTTTGTAAAGACACGGCGAAAGAACTCATCGCAATACCAGAAAACATGGAGAGAGAAATAATTGAAATGGCACATCGCCAAGGACATTTCGCAACAAAAAAGACCAAAGACTTGGTCGAAAAGCAGTTTTTTATTCCAAAATTGGATGCTAAGGTAGATGCCGTTGTGAAAAGTTGTGTGGAGTGCATTATAACTGACTCTAAGGCGGGGAAAAAAGAGGGATTGCTTAATCCCATAGACAAAGCAGATAAACCACTTTTAACGTATCATCTGGACCACGTTGGTCCAATGGAAAACACAAAAAAGTTATACAATCACATTCTGGTGATTGTCGACGCCTTTTCCAAATTCGTATGGCTCTATCCTACGAAGAGCACAGGCAGCAAAGAAGTAGTGGATAAATTACAAAAGCAAGCAGCTATTTTTGGGAATCCAGTGCGCGTTATCACCGATAGAGGTACAGCATTTACGTCGAAAGAGTTCGAAGAATATTGTAAAAAGGAAGATATTCAACACTTATTAATTGCCACCGGAGTGCCCAGAGGAAACGGTCAAGTCGAGAGAGCACATCGTGTTGTCGTGCCCATGTTAGCTAAAATGTGCGCCGAGCAGCCGGCCTGCTGGTACCGATACGTAGATCGAGTCCAACAAATCCTGAACAATACCCCATCAAGAAGCACGCAGAATACCCCATTTAAAATTTTAACAGGCATCGATATGAGAACAAAAGATGATTTTAAGATGCAAAGAATATTAGAGAACCAAGCAATTGAAGAGTTGCAAATTGAACGTGATCAAATTCGTGAGGGCGCCAAAGAAAATATCTTAAAAATTCAATTGGAAAATAAAAATACTTTTAACAAGAAAAGGATTACTGCCAAGCAATATAAATTGGGTGATCTAGTCGCTATAAAACGTACTCAGTACGGTACAGGATTAAAACTGCGACCAACATTTTTGGGTCCATACAAAGTAGTCGCAAAACTTAACCATGAGAGGTATGAGGTGGAAAAAGTTGGCGAATGTGAGGGTGCTAGAAGATGTCCGACCGTTGCTGAATTCATGAAGCCTTGGGATCCGACTTCGGGGTCGAAGTCAGCGTCAGGATAGCCGAATGTAGGATGGGAATAATAGAAGACAATGACTGACGAGTATTTGCATAATTGAGTATTGAAGTTCTTACAACACTAATTGTTGATCCTCTTTGACAATTTGTCTATTGCTCGCTAAGGCAATAACGAATGGTCAAAAAGGCAGAGTCAGTTGAGTCGTTGAATTGAAAGGTCGTTATTTAAAGAGAACCGTGCGAAGACGTTCGCTAGTGTAGTGCACATTAGTTATTAGTGAAACAACCTGTATTTATGGTTAAGTTAATCTTAAGAACTAATTATCAGTTTGTTGCCTGAATTGTAAATAAACAAACTGAAATTAACTTTAAAACTTTAAATTGTCATTCGAATTCCGTCTATTTAATTGGCTCGTAAAAAGGTAAGAACCCTACACATATATAGAAAAAACATGTTCCACGTCACACGATGAGACGGGAGCGTATTTAAAAAATGTTGATTCAGCAGGCGAATGTTTTCCCATAAACGCACTTGTTGTTTTGGAATTTTTAAAAATAATATTGTTGTAATATTTTTATCAGATGTTTTTCTATAGCATGTTGAATTGATTTTACTGTTTCCAAGCTTTCATTCAATGGCAATCCGCTTGACTCAATTTTTGTGATGGCATGCCAGATCCACTTAAAGTTAATTTTTATGAAGGAAAAGTCGGATTACAAATTTTCATTAGAAAGAACCTCTTTGCTTTATCGCAATGCTTCAGAATCATTTTCGTTAAACTCTTGAATGACTTCCCTTATGTCTTCCAAATAATTAGTATAAATCGTTATTGGTTTAGGTTATAGAGGCACATTAGGTATCATTAGTTTAATTTTTTGTTTTCGATAAGGCGCCTGAAAACTATAGGAATATAACGAATCGAACGATCTAAGCTATCGATAAAAATAGGGCTATTACAATATCTTGAACACAGGCTGTGTGTAAAATAAGAGGATAGTTTGCAAATTGAATTCTACCTGTCATATTTTTATGAACCGCAAGGGCTTGTGATGCGTAAAAATTTTCAATTTATAGAAACATATCTTATCAAAATGTATCAAAAATTTAAATAAGGGCAAAAACAGCATGAAAAAGCACAAACCTTTT
The DNA here is from genome assembly GCA_964034835.1 of Muscina levida. Taxonomy (NCBI): domain Eukaryota; kingdom Metazoa; phylum Arthropoda; class Insecta; order Diptera; family Muscidae; genus Muscina; species Muscina levida. The sequence goes on along the minus strand of CAXIUB010000114.1, from coordinate 45,804 downwards.
AGATAAGCAAGATCGCTTGAAATCGTTAAATTAAGCAGTATCAGCAATATTCAGCATGTGCTGAAAATTGGTCGCCCTAGTTATGACACAAGTAGATGAATCGGTTCTGGCGGTATTCGAGAGAAAAATACTCCGTAAAATATATGGGCCCATCATCGTTAACGGAGAGTATCGGCGACGTATGAATCATGAGCTGTACGAGCTGTACAGTGTACACTGACATTGGCGTGGTCAAACGCATAAGGGTGCAACGGTTGCGTTGGCTAGGTCATGTTGTACGCATGGAAGAAACTGCTCCAGCTCGAAAAGTCTTCGACAATGAACTCGATGGACGGCGCAGAAGAGGGCGACCAAAACTCCGTTGGAAAGACCAGGTTACTGAGAACCTTACAGAACTCGGTGTGACTAACTGGAGAAGAAGCGCAGAAGATCGAGGCGCTTATAATATTTTTCTACGTGCGGTATATAATCCACTGGGATTGCAAAGAAGTACCAGTTAAGTAAGTAAGTAAGTAATCTTTAAATGCGTTTATCTCGTAAAGTAAGCGTCTAATCGCAAAAAGGAGCTTAATTTGTGATCACTATAGAATACTCAAGAAATCACTGTAATATATGGGGATATCACCATGGAATGGAAGGCCCATGATGGATTTCATATGGAAATCTTTAAATGCGTTTACCTCGTAAACTAAGCGTCTAATCGCAAAAAGAAGCTTAATTTGCGATCACTATAAAATACTTAAGAAATCACTGTAATATATGGGGATATCACCATGAAATGGAAGGCCAATGATGGATTTCATATGGAAATCTTTAAATGCGTTTATCTCGTAAACTAAGCGTCTAATCGCAAAAAGGAGCTTAATTTGTGATCACTATAAATTACTCAAGAAATCACTTGTAATATATGGGGATATCACCATGAAATGGAAGGCCAATGATGGATTTCATATGGAAATCTTTAAATGCGTTCATCTCGTAACCTAAGCGTCTAATCGCAAAAAGGAGCTTAATTTGTGATCACTATAGAATACTCAAGAAATCACTGTAATATATGGGGATATCACCATGAAATGGAAGGCCCATGATGGATTTCATATGGAAATCTTTAAATGCGTTTATCTCGTATACTAAGCGTTTAATCGCAAAAAGGAACTTAATTTGTGATCACTATAAAATACTTTTTTTTTTGCGATTAGACGCTTAGTTTATGAGATAAACGCATTTAAAGATTTCCATATGAAAATCCATCATTGACCACCCATTTCATGGTGATATCCCCATATATTACAAGGGATTTCTTAAGTATTTTATAGTGATCGCAAATTAAGCTTCTTTTTGCGATTAGACGCGTAGTTTACGAGATAAACGCATTTAAAGAATTCCATATGAAAATCCATCATTGGCCACCCATTTCATGGTGATATCCTTACATATTACAAGTGATTTCTTGAGTTATTCATAGTGATCACAAATTAAGCTCCTTTTTACGATGAGACGCTTAGTTTACGAGATAAACGCATTTAAAGATTTCCATATGAAAACCCATCAGTGGCCACCCATTTCATTGTGATATCCCACATATTACAAGTGATTTCTTGAGTTATTCATAGTGATCACAAATTAAGCTCCTTTTTGCGATTAGACGCTTAGTTTACGAGATAAACGCATTTAAAGATTTCCAAATGAAAATCCATCATTGACCACCCATTTCATGGTGATATCCCCATATATTACAAGTGATTTCATGAGTTATTCATAGTGATCACAAATTAAGCTCCTTTTTGCGATTAAACGCTTAGTTTACGAGATAAACGCATTTGGTCGTGTTCACGAAAATGTCAACCAGAGGGAGAAAAACATTTTTGTGACTTTTACAAAAAAATTTTGTGAGTATGAAATAAGAAGTGTCTAATAAATCTGGCAAAATCTGTTTTTGGTCGAAAATTGGAAAACAGTGGCAATCCTAGCATGTTTTTTCTAGTAAGCTTTAAACTGAGATGCCAAACAAAATGGATAGCTCACAGAAAAGGTTAAAAACAACCTATTTTGCTCAGAAAATTGCATTGTTTTCTTTTGCAATATATAGATAAAGAATTGTTTTAGTGCTGAAAACAAAAAAAAAATTTAAAAAATTGTTTTAAATGCACATTTGATGGCAATGAAAACTGCGCAATTTCAGTGTAATGTGATAGACTAATATTGGAAAAGTTTAATAACGGTGGTTGCACGCTGGTGTTTTGATATGAAAACTAAACATTTTCTGAGCAGGAGTTCCTAATATCTGGAATGGGTGGTGTTTTTGAAGATTAATGCTGGATTCTCAGTTTAAATTGCCATCAAATGTGTGTAATGTGAAAGACCACTTGAAAAAAACAATTAATAATTTTTTTTTTTTATTGGTAAAATCCACTCAAGTGCAGAAAAAAATAAAAGTTACATCGAAAAGCTAAAAAAGAATGGTAAATACGAAGATCACAAAAAAAAAGAGTTTGAATAACTTTGTTTTTGCATTTTTTTTTATAATTCCGCGAATATAACTGTTTTCAAAAGAATGTTATAGTTTTATTTGGCATGCGGAACAATGTTGACCTAAAACTTTAAAGCTTACCAGAAAGAACATGCTAGGGTTACCACTGTTTTGCAATTTTCGACCAAAAAAACAGTGTTGCCAAATTTATTAGACACTTCTTATTTCATACACTCCAAAAAATTTTCGCGAACACTGCCAGGTGTGGGCCCGCCCTTAAATATTATCATTTTTTTTAAATTTTTTTACTCCTTTCGTTTTTTTGCCATAAAAAGCTGATAAAGACATGATCACAAATCGCTCTACCCTCACCTCCCAAACCATGATATTTATTGCGATCCCTTAGCCCCAAGACCTAATATTGGTTTTTGCTTGTAAAAAAATTTCTTTAAGAATCATTTATAAGCACTAAAAATCGTTTTTAAATGCAAAAATTTGTACGATGTAATGTGAAAGACTTGATATTTTTAGTCCTACTGAGGTTTCTAAGCAACATATTTAAACCGTTGAAATGCAATTACCTTTCTTCATTATTTATTTATTTATTTATTTATTTTATTCATTCTAATAATACAGGAAGCCTATAAGGCCAATAATATGTATTACAAATAAACTACAACAATTTATTTTAAGAATTGTAATGTTTAAACCTATAACTATAACATGAGTATAAAAACGTAAATCTAATACTTTGATTAAATAATAATATATATGAAACACGGCTCCCCAGCCAATGAAAAAGAAAAAAATAATTTGAAAGTAAATAAAAAAAAGTGTGAAGGCCTAGTTAGCAATGACAAAATAAAAATATATATATCAAGACTCATTAGTTGAAATGTAGGAAAGACATTTTTGGCGAAAAATATTATTCGAATAAGCAAAATTCCTTAAGTGCATTGGTAGTTGGTTCCAAGATCTAGTAAGCCGGACCCTAAAGGAGCGTTCGAGTATTGAGGAGGAAATAAGGGGCAAAATTAATTGTGGATTTCTGGTCGATCTAGAAAATACAAATTTACTAAGTAGAGTTCGTGGAAAACCAGTCTTCACTAACTTATAAAAGAACTGAAGTAGACGCAGATTAACATAGGATCGAAAATTAAGACCCAAAAACTGTTTAGCATAGTTAGATATATGATCATATCGACGTAGGCCATACACATATCTAACTATCATATTAAATAACTTTTCAAGCTTATGGAAATTTTGAATAGACGTGCCCGAAACTACTTCAATACAATATAGAATTGTAGGCATTAATAGAGTGAACGCTAACTGTTTCTTGATATGAGTGGGCAAAAACATATTAACACTGTATAATCTTCTCAATGTTAGTATTAATTTAGGATATAAAGAGTCAATGTGATGTGTAAAATCAAGTTTATTGTCCAAAATTATACCAAGACATTTCATGCGATCTACAAAAACTACTCTCTCACCATCCAACCATATTCTCAAATTGTTAGGGGATAAGCCGGAGCCACCAAAATACAAAGCTTTTGTCTTGGAGCTGTTGACAACAAGACCATTACAATTCAACCAATCTTTCAACGAATTAAGATTTAAATTAATATTTGCTTCCAACAAATCATTGGAACTACTTCGGAAAAATATATGAATATCATCTGCATACAGAAAAGGTGTACATAGATTAAGATCAATGCAGTTGATTATATCATTAATATATATTATGAATAACAAGGGTCCCAAAACAGAACCTTGTGGTACTCCGCTATTAATTGTTCGTGTATCAGAAGAGATACCATTAAATGAGACGAACTGTGAGCGATCGGAAAGATACGATGAAATCAATTCGCACGCCGTACTGGAAAAAAAGAATACATTTTTTAATTTATGAAGAAGTTTATTATGGTTTACTCTGTCAAAAGCCTTTGACATATCCAATCCCAAAAGTGCAGAACAGTCATTATCATTAACTGATTCACGAATTGAATCAGTTAAAAGCAACAAGTGGCTACTAGTGCTGTGCCCAGGGCGAAAGCCATGCTGATAAACATTTAACAATTGTTTGTCGTTAACAAACTGTAACATTTGGTCTTTGATGAGATGTTCAGCTATTTTTGAAATAGCAGGCAAAATGCTTATAGGTCTTAAGTTCTCAATATCATAACAACCCCGATTTTTTGGGATGGGAACTACTCGCGCTGTTTTCCACTCTTTTGGAAATACCGATGTTAACAGAATTGTGTTAAAAAAGTGAAGTAAATAATTTGAAACATATGGAAACATGATTTTTATAAATTTTATTGGTAGCCCATCAACACCAACAGATTTGGACCTTACCAGATTTAAAGCTTTTATTAATTGATCTTCAAAGACACAGTCAAAAGAAAACATGGGAACTATATCACCGTCGTCTCTCCTCGCAATATACCGATCGTCAACAATAATTTGTTGAGTACTACATGAAAAATGTTCATTAATACTATTAACATTAATGTTAGGAGTATCAGGAACCTCAATCGTACATCCGGCGGAATGAAGTGTCCTCCACATCTGGGACGCATTCATATTATTAAATAACCGTAAACTATGATTTCTCATCTCTCTTCTTATTACAGATTTTGCTCTGTTTCTATATAAGCAATAAATATGCCAATTTTCTTCAGAGGGGTGCTTGCGATATTCTCTATATGCCAAATCTCTAAGAGATCTAGAGAACATCACAGGCTGTGACTTTAAATATTGGTCTGCATTAAACTTTCGCCTTCTTCTAACAATTGGCACAAACGAGAAAAGTTTGTTAAAAAGTATATTCAACACAAAAAGTTGTTGATTCACATCACTGGTATCATATAATGGCCTAAAGTCGAATCGAGATAAGTACGAGAAAATACTCTCCCAATCTATGTGTTGGTAATCCCGAAAAACAACAAATTCATCCTGATGGGTGACCACTACCTTAAGCGAGCCAAAAATTAAAGCGTGATGAGAAACTGAGGGGCATTGTACTTGCCTAGAACACACCAAGTGCGAAGGATTGCTTAATAAAGTGAAATCTATTAAAGATGTAGTATTATGTGCCAAGTCAAAATGGGTTGGAACAGAATTATGGACAATTGACAAACCTAGTCTTAAACAAATAGATCGCATGGCTACCGATTTACAAATATCAAACAAATTACAGTTGAAATCTCCAACTATGACAATATTAGAATACCTAGAAAACAACTCTCTATGTAAATCTTCAAAAACATTAATATTACCATGGGGCAAATATACTGTTCCAAAAAGGATCTTACAAGTGCTGGAACCAATTTCCACAAATATCGACTCACAAACTTCATGACAAGACGAACGAAAAACTGTAGTATATTTTAGAGATTTCAAAATGTAAATCCCAACACCTCCTCCTCTAACATTGGGTCGATCATTTCGCACAAACGAATATCCCGGAACAGAAACCGATTTAGATGAAACATATGGCTTTAACCATGTTTCAGAAACACCAAACAGTCTAATATCGCTATCCAAAAGCAAGCTTTTGATTTCCTCCATTTTGACATTATAATTAGAGGGGCGAATACTCTGGCAATTAATATGGCCAAAAGTCAAATTATTATCTAATGTTCTTAAACTATTTTTAAAATAAATGCCATTACCAACAATGGGGCCTAAATTGGCATCAAGAGCCATCACTAAAGAACATTAATAAACGGCTGGGGAAACGTGCTATAATAAAACTATCTATAAAAAGCATAATGAAAAAAAATTGGTACATTTTCACAAATTATTCAATTAATTTCAGAAAAATAATTTAAATTGACTAGAATACAGTTTATAAAATAACCAAGCAAAAAATAAATTGTAATACTTTGTGTTACTGATAATTGAATCGATCCCTAGAGTTATCTACTATCAATAACATTAATGCCAGGCACGTTACTACTAGAATCGGTGAAGTTAAGCATGTCCTCACATTTCTTTAAGTTTAGACACTCAACCTTACCACCTGGTAAAGTTGCTCTAACCTCTGGATTATCTCCATTAATTAATGTAAATTTCTTTAATTTTCCCTGACTGCGTAACCTACGGCAAGTATATGTAAGCTTAGCCGCATCCGGTGTCAAATGATCGTTCAGGTACACTCTCGATTGGATCTCACCTGAAATCACAGAACTGAGGTGAATGGGCGGTCCACGATGATAGTTTGCCATTATGGTATCTCGGGTCAACACAGAATTAAATTTCACAAGAACTGATTTTCCCCCGGCAAAATAGCAACAATGCTGGATATCATTAGCATACAGAAGAACATCGCAAAGACTTCCAATCGTAATCACTGCATCGCTTAAATTACGCATTGATTGTGGTAAACCATTTATCACAATGTTCGAACGATTCAATCGCCGATGGAGAATATTGTTCTGCTTTTCCATAAACTCAAATTTCTTACGAGTTTCGTTCTCGACGTTCGACACAGCTTGTTGGCATGAGCTTATATCAGATTTTAAATTTTGAACAATCCCAATAAATTCGGTACGCAGATCCTTCACGAGCTCGCTTATCTTAGCGTCAAATTTCTGCATACATTGCTCCAAAGCCTCATCAAATTTTTGTTGTTGGGCAATCATCTTGTCATCAAATGTCTGTACACACTGCTGTATAGCTCCATCCATTTTATTTTGATGATCAATCTGTTGGTTCTTTAAAGACTCGGCCATATCATTGAGACATTTTCGCAAATAGGACCTGTCAACAATGCCAGCAGATTCAGCAACGCAGCTTTTACATTTAAAATTTAAATTCTTGCTTGTTTTTGCCTTTGCCTCAGAAATACCCGCACATTCAATGTGAAAATAGTTAGGGCAATTGGAGCAACCAACACTAAAATTAGTTTTTGTTATGTTTTTGTTGCACACTGGGCATACAAGCAAGTTGGGCGCCATCGTAGAGAAAACTTGCAGACTTAGGTGGAATAACAATATAATTTGCTGCAAGATGATATTGCAATATTTGTTTTTGCAATGATATATGTAGAATTCACAAGCCAAAAAGTCACTGCACAGCACCAATTATCGGATTAAAAACCAATAGGAACAGAAATCCATAAATCCAGTACCAGTTCTAAAGCAGAATACTTCGGGGAGTTGTTTTTGGTTTATTTCAACAGTTTATTACTACTTTAATTCAATTTAAAATCAAATTTTAATTATTTTTCTGAAGAGCGCAAAAATTTTAGCAGCTGTTCATGCCGAGTTGCCAGATTTAATCAACTTTTATCTCCAAAAGTACGGGGACAACCCGTTGTCTATAAGAGCAGAACTTTTAAAAAGTATCTGCCTACCTCAAAAGTGACTTCCAAAATTTGTAATGTGAAAGACCGACTTTAACTGCCTATACCATGAAAACCATAGGAGCTGGAAAAAAAATTTCTTTGAAGAAAATGTGCACACTGTTTAGCTTTATAATTTCCATGCATAAAACATTAGCATTTAACTAATTTCAAAACAATTTTTTCAAATTAGTGTGTACAAATGTAATGTGAAAGACTGCGAACACGGCCATTTAAAGATTTCCATATGAAAATCCACCATTGGCCACCCATTTCATGGTGATATCCCCATATATTGCAATGGATTTGTTGAGTATTTTATAGTGATCACAAATTAAGCTCCTTTTTGCGATTAGACGCTTAGTTTACGAGATAAACGCATTTAAAGATTTCCATATGAAAATCCACCATTGGCCACCCATTTCATGGTGATATCCCCATATATTGCAATGGATTTGTTGAGTATTTTATAGTGTTCACAAATTAAGCTCCTTTTTGCGATTAGACGCTTAGTTTACGAGATAAACGCATTTAAAGATTTCCATATGAAAATCCACCATTGGCCACCCATTTCATGGTGATATCCCCATATATTCCAATGGATTTGTTGAGTATTTTATAGTGATCACAAATTAAGCTCCTTTTTGCGATTAGACGCTTAGTTTACGAGATAAACGCATTTAAAGATTTCCATATGAAAATCCATCATTGGCCACCCATTTCATGGTGATATCCTTGCATATTACAAGTGATTTCTTGAGTTATTCATAGTGATCACAAATTAAGCTCCTTTTTGCGATTAGACGCGTAGTTTACGAGATAAACGCATTTAAAGATTTCCATATGAAAATCCATCATTGGCCACCCATTTCATGGTGATATCCCCATATATTACAAGGGATTTCTTAAGTATTTTATAGTGATCACAAATTAAGCTCCTTTTTGCGATTAGACGCTTAGTTTACGAGATAAACGCATTTAAAGATTTCCATATGAAAATCCATCATTGGCCACCCATTTCATGGTGATATCCCCATATATTACAAGTGATTTCCTGATTAATTCATAGTGATCACAAATTAAGCTCCTTTTTGCGATTAGACGCTTAGTTTACGAGATAAACGCATTTAAAGATTTCCATATGAAAATCCATCATTGGCCCCCCATTTCATGGTGATATCCCCACATATTACAAGTGATTTCTTGAGTTATTCATAGTGATCACAAATTAAGCTCCTTTTTGCGATTAGACTCTTAGTTTACGAGATAAACGCATTTAAAGATTTCCATATGAAAATCCACCATTGGCCACCCATTTCATGGTGATATCCCCATATATTACAAATGATTTCCTGATTAATTCATAGTGATCACAAATTAAGCTCCTTTTTGCGATTAGACGCTTAGTTTACGAGATAAACGCATTTAAAGATTTCCATATGAAAATCCATCATTGGCCACCCATTTCATGGTGATATCCCCACATATTACAAGTGGTTTCCTGATTAATTCATAGTGATCACAAATTAAGCTCCTTTTTGCGATTAGACGCTTAGTTTACGAGATAAACGCATTTAAAGATTTCCATATGAAAATCCATCATTGGCCCCCCATTTCATGGTGATATCCCCACATATTACAAGTGATTTCTTGAGTTATTCATAGTGATCACAAATTAAGCTCCTTTTTGCGATTAGACTCTTAGTTTACGAGATAAACGCATTTAAAGATTTCCATATGAAAATCCACCATTGGCCACCCATTTCATGGTGATATCCCCATATATTACAAGTGATTTCCTGATTAATTCATAGTGATCACAAATTAAGCTCCTTTTTGCGATTAGACGCTTAGTTTACGAGATAAACGCATTTAAAGATTTCCATATGAAAATCCATCATTGGCCCCCCATTTCATGGTGATATCCCCACATATTACAAGTGATTTCTTGAGTTATTCATAGTGATCACAAATTAAGCTCCTTTTTGCGATTAGACTCTTAGTTTACGAGATAAACGCATTTAAAGATTTCCATATGAAAATCCACCATTGGCCACCCATTTCATGGTGATATCCCCATATATTACAAATGATTTCCTGATTAATTCATAGTGATCACAAATTAAGCTCCTTTTTGCGATTAGACGCTTAGTTTACGAGATAAACGCATTTAAAGATTTCCATATGAAAATCCATCATTGGCCACCCATTTCATGGTGATATCCCCACATATTACAAGTGGTTTCCTGATTAATTCATAGTGATCACAAATTAAGCTCCTTTTTGCGATTAGACGCTTAGTTTACGAGATAAACGCATTTAAAGATTTCCATATGAAAATCCATCATTGGCCACCCATTTCATGGTGATATCCTTACATATTACAAGTGATTTCTTGAGTTATTCATAGTGATCACAAATTAAGCTCCTTTTTGCGATTAGACGCTTAGTTTACGAGATAAACGCATTTAAAGATTTCCATATGAAAATCCACCATTGGCCACCCATTTCATGGTGATATCCTTACATATTACAAGTGATTTCTTGAGTTATTCATAGTGATCACAAATTAAGCTCCTTTTTGCGATTAGACGCTTAGTTTACGAGATAAACGCATTTAAAGATTTCCATATGAAAATCCATCATTGGCCACCCATTTCATGGTGATATCCCCATATATTACAAGGGATTTCTTAAGTATTTTAGAGTGATCACAAATTAAGCTCCTTTTTGCGATTAGGCGCTTAGTTTACGAGATAAACGCATTTAAAGATTTCCATATGAAAATCCATCATTGGCCACCCATTTCATGGTGATATCCTTACATATTACAAGTGATTTCTTGAGTTATTCATAGTGATCACAAATTAAGCTCCTTTTTGCGATTAGACGCTTAGTTTACGAGATAAACGCATTTAAAGATTTCCATATGAAAATCCACCATTGGCCACCCATTTCATGGTGATATCCTTACATATTACAAGTGATTTCTTGAGTTATTCATAGTGATCACAAATTAAGCTCCTTTTTGCGATTAGACGCTTAGTTTACGAGATAAACGCATTTAAAGATTTCCATATGAAAATCCATCATTGGCCACCCATTTCATGGTGATATCCTTACATATTACAAGTGATTTCTTGAGTTATTCATAGTGATCACAAATTAAGCTCCTTTTTGCGATTAGACGCTTAGTTTACGAGATAAACGCATTTAAAGATTTCCATATGAAAATCCACCATTGGCCACCCATTTCATGGTGATATCCTTACATATTACAAGTGATTTCTTGAGTTATTCATAGTGATCACAAATTAAGCTCCTTTTTGCGATTAGACGCTTAGTTTACGAGATAAACGCATTTAAAGATTTCCATATGAAAATCCATCATTGGCCACCCATTTCATGGTGATATCCCCATATATTACAAGGGATTTCTTAAGTATTTTAGAGTGATCACAAATTAAGCTCCTTTTTGCGATTAGACGCTTAGTTTACGAGATAAACGCATTTAAAGATTTCCATATGAAAATCCATCATTGGCCACCCATTTCATGGTGATATCCTTACATATTACAAGTGATTTCTTGAGTTATTCATAGTGATCACAAATTAAGCTCCTTTTTGCGATTAGACGCGTAGTTTACGAGATAAACGCATTTAAAGATTTCCATATGAAAATCCATCATTGGCCACCCATTTCATGGTGATATCCCCATATATTACAAGGGATTTCTTAAGTATTTTATAGTGATCACAAATTAAGCTCCTTTTTGCGATTAGACGCTTAGTTTACGAGATAAACGCATTTAAAGATTTCCATATGAAAATCCACCATTGGCCACCCATTTCATGGTGATATCCTTACATATTACAAGTGATTTCTTGAGTTATTCATAGTGATCACAAATTAAGCTCCTTTTTGCGATTAGACGCGTAGTTTACGAGATAAACGCATTTAAAGATTTCCATATGAAAATCCATCATTGGCCACCCATTTCATGGTGATATCCCCATATATTACAAGGGATTTCTTAAGTATTTTAGAGTGATCACAAATTAAGCTCCTTTTTGCGATTAGACGCTTAGTTTACGAGATAAACGCATTTAAAGATTTCCATATGAAAATCCATCATTGGCCACCCATTTCATGGTGATATCCCCACATATTACAAGTGGTTTCCTGATTAATTCATAGTGATCACAAATTAAGCTCCTTTTTGCGATTAGACGCTTAGTTTACGAGATAAACGCATTTAAAGATTTCCATATGAAAATCCACCATTGGCCACCCATTTCATGGTGATATCCTTACATATTACAAGTGATTTCTTGAGTTATTCATAGTGATCACAAATTAAGCTCCTTTTTGCGATTAGACGCTTAGTTTACGAGATAAACGCATTTAAAGATTTCCATATGAAAATCCACCATTGGCCACCCATTTCATGGTGATATCCTTACATATTACAAGTGATTTCTTGAGTTATTCATAGTGATCACAAATTAAGCTCCTTTTTGCGATTAGACGCTTAGTTTACGAGATAAACGCATTTAAAGATTTCCATATGAAAATCCATCATTGGCCACCCATTTCATGGTGATATCCCCATATATTACAAGGGATTTCTTAAGTATTTTAGAGTGATCACAAATTAAGCTCCTTTTTGCGATTAGGCGCTTAGTTTACGAGATAAACGCATTTAAAGATTTCCATATGAAAATCCATCATTGGCCACCCATTTCATGGTGATATCCTTACATATTACAAGTGATTTCTTGAGTTATTCATAGTGATCACAAATTAAGCTCCTTTTAGCGATTAGACGCGTAGTTTACGAGATAAACGCATTTAAAGATTTCCATATGAAAATCCATCATTGGCCACCCATTTCATGGTGATATCCCCATATATTACAAGGGATTTCTTAAGTATTTTATAGTGATCACAAATTAAGCTCCTTTTTGCGATTAGACGCTTAGTTTACGAGATAAACGCATTTAAAGATTTCCATATGAAAATCCATCATTGGCCACCCATTTCATGGTGATATCCTTACATATTACAAGTGATTTCTTGAGTTATTCATAGTGATCACAAATTAAGCTCCTTTTTGCGATTAGACGCGTAGTTTACGAGATAAACGCATTTAAAGATTTCCATATGAAAATCCATCATTGGCCACCCATTTCATGGTGATATCCCCATATATTACAAGGGATTTCTTAAGTATTTTATAGTGATCACAAATTAAGCTCCTTTTTGCGATTAGACGCTTAGTTTACGAGATAAACGCATTTAAAGATTTCCATATGAAAATCCATCATTGGCCACCCATTTCATGGTGATATCCCCATATATTTCAAGGGATTTCTTAAGTGTTTTATAGTGATCACAAATTAAGCTCCTTTTTGCGATTTGACGCTTAGTTTACGAGATAAACGCATTTAAAGATTTCCATATGAAAGTCCATCATTGGCCACCCATTTCATGGTGATATCCCCATATATTACAAGGGATTTCTTAAGTATTTTATAGTGATCACAAATTAAGCTCCTTTTTGCGATTAGACGCTTAGTTTACGAGATAAACGCATTTAAAGATTTCCATATGAAAATCCATCATTGGCCACCCATTTCATGGTGATATCCCCATATATTACAAGGGATTTCTTAAGTATTTTATAGTGATCACAAATTAAGCTCCTTTTTGCGATTAGACGCTTAGTTTACGAGATAAACGCATTTAAAGATTTCCATATGAAAATCCATCATTGGCCACCCATTTCATGGTGATATCCCCATATATTACAAGGGATTTCTTAAGTGTTTTATAGTGATCACAAATTAAGCTCCTTTTTGCGATTAGACGCTTAGTTTACGAGATAAACGCATTTAAAGATTTCCATATGAAAATCCATCATTGGCCACCCATTTCATGGTGATATCCCCATATATTACAAGGGATTTCTTAAGTATTTTATAGTGATCACAAATTAAGCTCCTTTTTGCGATTACACGCTTAGTTTACGAGATAAACGCATTTAAAGATTTCCATATGAAAATCCATCATGATATCCCCACATATCACAAATGATTTCTTGAGTTATTCATAGTGATCACAAATTAAGCTCCTTTTTGCGATTAGACGCTTAGTTTACGAGATAAACGCATTTAAAGATTTCCATATGAAAATCCATCATTGACCACCCATTTCATGGTGATATCCCCATATATTACAAGGGATTTCTTAAGTATTTTATAGTGATCACAAATTAAGCTCCTTTTTGCGATTAGACGCTTAGTTTACGAGATAAACGCATTTAAAGATTTCCATATGAAAATCCATCATTGGCCACCCATTTCATGGTGATATCCCCATATATTACAAGGGATTTCTTAAGTATTTTATAGTGATCACAAATTAAGCTCCTTTTTGCGATTACACGCTTAGTTTACGAGATAAACGCATTTAAAGATTTCCATATGAAAATCCATCATTGGCCACCCATTTCATGGTGATATCCCCACATATCACAAATGATTTCTTGAGTTATTCATAGTGATCACAAATTAAGCTCCTTTTTGCGATTAGACGCTTAGTTTACGAGATAAACGCATTTAAAGATTTCCATATGAAAATCCATCATTGGCCACCCATTTCATGGTGATATCCCCATATATTACAAGGGATTTCTTAAGTATTTTATAGTGATCACAAATTAAGCTCCTTTTTGCGATTAGACGCGTAGTTTACGAGATAAACGCATTTAAAGATTTCCATATGAAAATCCATCATTGGCCACCCATTTCATGGAGATATCCCCACATATTACAAATGATTTCTTGAGTTATTCATAGTGATCACAAATTAAGCTCCTTTTTGCGATTAGACGCTTAGTTTACGAGATAAACGCATTTAAAGATTTCCATATGAAAATCCATCATTGGCCACCCATTTCATGGTGATATCCCCATATATTACAAGGGATTTCTTGAGTTATTCATAGTGATCACAAATTAAGCTTCTTTTTGCGATTAGACGCTTAGTTTACGAGATAAACGCATTTAAAGATTTCCATATGAAAATCCATCATTGGCCACCCATTACATGGTGATATCCCCATATATTACAAGGGATTTCTTTTGTAATTCATAGTGATCACAAATTAAGCTCCTTTTTGCGATTAGACGCTTAGTTTACGAGATAAACGCATTTAAAGATTTCCATATGAAAATCCATCATTGGCCACCCATTTCATGGTGATATCCCCATATATTACAAGGGATTTCTTAAGTATTTTATAGTGATCACAAATTAAGCTCCTTTTTGCGATTAGACGCTTAGTTTACGAGATAAACGCATTTAAAGATTTCCATATGAAAATCCATCATTGGCCACCCATTTCATGGTGATATCCCCATATATTACAAGGGATTTCTTGAGTTATTCATA
Organism: Muscina levida; assembly: GCA_964034835.1. Lineage (NCBI taxonomy): Eukaryota > Metazoa > Arthropoda > Insecta > Diptera > Muscidae > Muscina > Muscina levida. The sequence continues at coordinate 30,525 of CAXIUB010000114.1, read as the reverse complement.
GTGATCACAAATTAAGCTCCTTTTTGCGATTAGACGCTTAGTTTACGAGATAAACGCATTTAAAGATTTCCATATGAAAATCCATCATTGACCACCCATTTCATGGTGATATCCCCACATATTACAAGTGATTTCTTGAGTTATTCATAGTGATCACAAATTAAGCTCCTTTTTGCGATTAGACGCTTAGTTTACGAGATAAACGCATTTAAAGATTTCCATATGAAAATCCATCATTGGCCACCCATTTCATGGTGATATCCCCACATATTACAAGGGATTTCTTAAGTATTTTGTAGTGATCACAAATTAAGCTCCTTTTTGCGATTAGACGCTTAGTTTACGAGATAAACGCATTTAAAGATTTCCATATGAAAATCCATCATTGACCACCCATTTCATGGTGATATCCCCACATATTACAAGTGATTTCTTGAGTTATTCATAGTGATCACAAATTAAGCTCCTTTTTGCGATTAGACGCTTAGTTTAAGAGATAAACGCATTTAAAGATTTCCATATGAAAATCCATCATTGGCCACCCATTACATGGTGATATCCCCATATATTACAAGGGATTTCTTAAGTATTTTATAGTGATCACAAATTAAGCTCCTTTTTGCGATTAGACGCTTAGTTTAAGAGATAAACGCATTTAAAGATTTCCATATGAAAATCCATCATTGGCCACCCATTTCATGGTGATATCCCCACATATTACAAGTGATTTCTTGAGTTATTCATAGTGATCACAAATTAAGCTCCTTTTTGCGATTAGACGCTTAGTTTACGAGATAAACGCATTTAAAGATTTCCATATGAAAATCCATCATTGACCACCCATTTCATGGTGATATCCCCACATATTACAAGTGATTTCTTGAGTTATTCATAGTGATCACAAATTAAGCTCCTTTTTGCGATTAGACGCTTAGTTTAAGAGATAAACGCATTTAAAGATTTCCATATGAAAATCCATCATTGGCCACCCATTACATGGTGATATCCCCATATATTACAAGGGATTTCTTTTGTAATTCAAAGTGATCACAAATTAAGCTCCTTTTTGCGATTAGACGCTTAGTTTACGAGATAAACGCATTTAAAGATTTCCATATGAAAATCCATCATTGGCCACCCATTTCATGGTGATATCCCCATATATTACAAGGGATTTCTTAAGTATTTTATAGTGATCACAAATTAAGCTCCTTTTTGCGATTAGACGCTTAGTTTACGAGATAAACGCATTTAAAGATTTCCATATGAAAATCCATCATTGGCCACCCATTTCATGGTGATATCCCCACATATTACAAGTGATTTCTTGAGTTATTCATATTGATCACAAATTAAGCTCCTTTTTGCGATTAGACGCTTAGTTTACGAGATAAACGCATTTAAAGATTTCCATATGAAAATCCATCATTGGCCACCCATTTCATGGTGATATCCCCATATATTACAAGGGATTTCTTAAGTATTTTATAGTGATCACAAATTAAGCTCCTTTTTGCGATTAGACGCTTAGTTTACGAGATAAACGCATTTAAAGATTTCCATATGAAAATCCATCATTGGCCACCCATTTCATGGTGATATCCCCACATATTACAAGTGATTTCTTGAGTTATTCATAGTGATCACAAATTAAGCTCCTTTTTGCGATTAGACGCTTAGTTTACGAGATAAACGCATTTAAAGATTTCCATATGAAAATCCATCATTGGCCACCCATTTTATGGTGATATCCCCATATATTACAAGGGATTTCTTAAGTATTTTATAGTGATCACAAATTAAGCTCCTTTTTGCGATTAGACGCTTAGTTTACGAGATAAACGCATTTAAAGATTTCCATATGAAAATCCATCATTGGCCACCCATTTCATGGTGATATCCCCATATATTACAAGGGATTTCTTAAGTATTTTATAGTGATCACAAATTAAGCTCCTTTTTGCGATTAGACGCTTAGTTTAAGAGATAAACGCATTTAAAGATTTCCATATGAAAATCCATCATTGGCCACCCATTTCATGGTGATATCCCCACATATTACAAGTGATTTCTTGAGTTATTCATAGTGATCACAAATTAAGCTCCTTTTTGCGATTAGACGCTTAGTTTACGAGATAAACGCATTTAAAGATTTCCATATGAAAATCCATCATTGGCCACCCATTTCATGGTGATATCCCCATATATTACAAGGGATTTCTTAAGTATTTTATAGTGATCACAAATTAAGCTCCTTTTTGCGATTAGACGCTTAGTTTAAGAGATAAACGCATTTAAAGATTTCCATATGAAAATCCATCATTGGCCACCCATTACATGGTGATATCCCCATATATTACAAGGGATTTCTTTTGTAATTCATAGTGATCACAAATTAAGCTCCTTTTTGCGATTAGACGCTTAGTTTACGAGATAAACGCATTTAAAGATTTCCATATGAAAATCCATCATTGGCCACCCATTTCATGGTGATATCCCCATATATTACAAGGGATTTCTTAAGTATTTTATAGTGATCACAAATTAAGCTCCTTTTTGCGATTAGACGCTTAGTTTACGAGATAAACGCATTTAAAGATTTCCATATGAAAATCCATCATTGGCCACCCATTTCATGGTGATATCCCCACATATTACAAGTGATTTCTTGAGTTATTCATAGTGATCACAAATTAAGCTCCTTTTTGCGATTAGACGCTTAGTTTACGAGATAAACGCATTTAAAGATTTCCATATGAAAATCCATCATTGGCCACCCATTTCATGGTGATATCCCCATATATTACAAGGGATTTCTTAAGTATTTTATAGTGATCACAAATTAAGCTCCTTTTTGCGATTAGACGCTTAGTTTAAGAGATAAACGCATTTAAAGATTTCCATATGAAAATCCATCATTGGCCACCCATTACATGGTGATATCCCCATATATTACAAGGGATTTCTTTTGTAATTCATAGTGATCACAAATTAAGCTCCTTTTTGCGATTAGACGCTTAGTTTACGAGATAAACGCATTTAAAGATTTCCATATGAAAATCCATCATTGGCCACCCATTTCATGGTGATATCCCCATATATTACAAGGGATTTCTTAAGTATTTTATAGTGATCACAAATTAAGCTCCTTTTTGCGATTAGACGCTTAGTTTACGAGATAAACGCATTTAAAGATTTCCATATGAAAATCCATCATTGGCCACCCATTTCATGGTGATATCCCCATATATTACAAGGGATTTCTTAAGTATTTTATAGTGATCACAAATTAAGCTCCTTTTTGCGATTAGACGCTTAGTTTACGAGATAAACGCATTTAAAGATTTCCATATGAAAATCCATCATTGGCCACCCATTTCATGGTGATATCCCCATATATTACAAGGGATTTCTTAAGTATTTTATAGTGATCACAAATTAAGCTCCTTTTTGCGATTAGACGCTTAGTTTACGAGATAAACGCATTTAAAGATTTCCATATGAAAATCCATCATTGGCCACCCATTTCATGGTGATATCCCCATATATTACAAGGGATTTCTTAAGTATTTTATAGTGATCACAAATTAAGCTCCTTTTTGCGATTAGACGCTTAGTTTACGAGATAAACGCATTTAAAGATTTCCATATGAAAATCCATCATTGGCCACCCATTTCATGGTGATATCCCCATATATTACAAGGGATTTCTTAAGTATTTTATAGTGATCACAAATTAAGCTCCTTTTTGCGATTAGACGCTTAGTTTACGAGATAAACGCATTTAAAGATTTCCATATGAAAATCCATCATTGGCCACCCATTTCATGGTGATATCCCCATATATTACAAGGGATTTCTTAAGTATTTTATAGTGATCACAAATTAAGCTCCTTTTTGCGATTAGACGCTTAGTTTACGAGATAAACGCATTTAAAGATTTCCATATGAAAATCCATCATTGGCCACCCATTTCATGGTGATATCCCCACATATTACAAGTGATTTCTTGAGTTATTCATAGTGATCACAAATTAAGCTCCTTTTTGCGATTAGACGCTTAGTTTACGAGATAAACGCATTTAAAGATTTCCATATGAAAATCCATCATTGGCCACCCATTTCATGGTGATATCCCCATATATTACAAGGGATTTCTTAAGTATTTTATAGTGATCACAAATTAAGCTCCTTTTTGCGATTAGACGCTTAGTTTACGAGATAAACGCATTTAAAGATTTCCATATGAAAATCCATCATTGGCCACCCATTTCATGGTGATATCCCCATATATTACAAGGGATTTCTTAAGTATTTTATAGTGATCACAAATTAAGCTCCTTTTTGCGATTAGACGCTTAGTTTACGAGATAAACGCATTTAAAGATTTCCATATGAAAATCCATCATTGGCCACCCATTTCATGGTGATATCCCCATATATTACAAGGGATTTCTTAAGTATTTTATAGTGATCACAAATTAAGCTCCTTTTTGCGATTAGACGCTTAGTTTACGAGATAAACGCATTTAAAGATTTCCATATGAAAATCCATCATTGGCCACCCATTTCATGGTGATATCCCCATATATTACAAGGGATTTCTTAAGTATTTTATAGTGATCACAAATTAAGCTCCTTTTTGCGATTAGACGCTTAGTTTACGAGGTTAACGCATTTAAAGATTTCCATATGAAAATCCATCATTGGCCACCCATTTCATGGTGATATCCCCACATATTACAAGTGATTTCTTGAGTTATTCATAGTGATCACAAATTAAGCTCCTTTTTGCGATTAGACGCTTAGTTTACGAGATAAACGCATTTAAAGATTTCCATATGAAAATCCATCATTGGCCACCCATTTCATGGTGATATCCCCATATATTACAAGGGATTTCTTAAGTATTTTATAGTGATCACAAATTAAGCTCCTTTTTGCGATTAGACGCTTAGTTTACGAGATAAACGCATTTAAAGATTTCCATATGAAAATCCATCATTGGCCACCCATTTCATGGTGATATCCCCATATATTACAAGGGATTTCTTAAGTATTTTATAGTGATCACAAATTAAGCTCCTTTTTGCGATTAGACGCTTAGTTTAAGAGATAAACGCATTTAAAGATTTCCATATGAAAATCCATCATTGGCCACCCATTACATGGTGATATCCCCATATATTACAAGGGATTTCTTTTGTAATTCATAGTGATCACAAATTAAGCTCCTTTTTGCGATTAGACGCTTAGTTTACGAGATAAACGCATTTAAAGATTTCCATATGAAAATCCATCATTGGCCACCCATTTCATGGTGATATCCCCATATATTACAAGGGATTTCTTAAGTATTTTATAGTGATCACAAATTAAGCTCCTTTTTGCGATTAGACGCTTAGTTTACGAGATAAACGCATTTAAAGATTTCCATATGAAAATCCATCATTGGCCACCCATTTCATGGTGATATCCCCATATATTACAAGGGATTTCTTAAGTATTTTATAGTGATCACAAATTAAGCTCCTTTTTGCGATTAGACGCTTAGTTTACGAGATAAACGCATTTAAAGATTTCCATATGAAAATCCATCATTGGCCACCCATTTCATGGTGATATCCCCATATATTACAAGGGATTTCTTAAGTATTTTATAGTGATCACAAATTAAGCTCCTTTTTGCGATTAGACGCTTAGTTTACGAGATAAACGCATTTAAAGATTTCCATATGAAAATCCATCATTGGCCACCCATTTCATGGTGATATCCCCACATATTACAAGTGATTTCTTGAGTTATTCATAGTGATCACAAATTAAGCTCCTTTTTGCGATTAGACGCTTAGTTTACGAGATAAACGCATTTAAAGATTTCCATATGAAAATCCATCATTGGCCACCCATTTCATGGTGATATCCCCATATATTACAAGGGATTTCTTAAGTATTTTATAGTGATCACAAATTAAGCTCCTTTTTGCGATTAGACGCTTAGTTTACGAGATAAACGCATTTAAAGATTTCCATATGAAAATCCATCATTGGCCACCCATTTCATGGTGATATCCCCATATATTACAAGGGATTTCTTAAGTATTTTATAGTGATCACAAATTAAGCTCCTTTTTGCGATTAGACGCTTAGTTTAAGAGATAAACGCATTTAAAGATTTCCATATGAAAATCCATCATTGGCCACCCATTACATGGTGATATCCCCATATATTACAAGGGATTTCTTTTGTAATTCATAGTGATCACAAATTAAGCTCCTTTTTGCGATTAGACGCTTAGTTTACGAGATAAACGCATTTAAAGATTTCCATATGAAAATCCATCATTGGCCACCCATTTCATGGTGATATCCCCATATATTACAAGGGATTTCTTAAGTATTTTATAGTGATCACAAATTAAGCTCCTTTTTGCGATTAGACGCTTAGTTTACGAGATTAACGCATTTAAAGATTTCCATATGAAAATCCATCATTGGCCACCCATTTCATGGTGATATCCCCACATATTACAAGTGATTTCTTGAGTTATTCATAGTGATCACAAATTAAGCTCCTTTTTGCGATTAGACGCTTAGTTTACGAGATAAACGCATTTAAAGATTTCCATATGAAAATCCATCATTGGCCACCCATTTCATGGTGATATCCCCACATATTACAAGTGATTTCTTGAGTTATTCATAGTGATCACAAATTAAGCTCCTTTTTGCGATTAGACGCTTAGTTTAAGAGATAAACGCATTTAAAGATTTCCATATGAAAATCCATCATTGGCCACCCATTACATGGTGATATCCCCATATATTACAAGGGATTTCTTTTGTAATTCATAGTGATCACAAATTAAGCTCCTTTTTGCGATTAGACGCTTAGTTTACGAGATAAACGCATTTAAAGATTTCCATATGAAAATCCATCATTGGCCACCCATTTCATGGTGATATCCCCATATATTACAAGGGATTTCTTAAGTATTTTATAGTGATCACAAATTAAACTCCTTTTTGCGATTAGACGCTTAGTTTACGAGATAAACGCATTTAAAGATTTCCATATGAAAATCCATCATTGGCCACCTATTTCATGGTGATATCCCCACATATTACAAGTGATTTTTTGAGTTATTCATAGTGATCACAAATTAAGCTCCTTTTTGCGATTAGACGCTTAGTTTACGAGATAAACGCATTTAAAGATTTCCATATGAAAATCCATCATTGGCCACCCATTTCATGGTGATATCCCCATATATTACAAGTGATTTCTTGAGTTATTCATAGTGATCACAAATTAAGCTCCTTTTTGCGATTAGACGCTTAGTTTACGAGATAAACGCATTTAAAGATTTCCATATGAAAATCCATCATTGGCCACCCATTTCATGGTGATATCCCCATATATTACAAGGGATTTCTTAAGTATTTTATAGTGATCACAAATTAAGCTCCTTTTTGCGATTAGACGCTTAGTTTACGAGATAAACGCATTTAAAGATTTCCATATGAAAATCCATCATTGGCCACCCATTTCATGGTGATATCCCCACATATTACAAGTGATTTCTTGAGTTATTCATAGTGATCACAAATTAAGCTCCTTTTTGCGATTAGACGCTTAGTTTACGAGATAAACACATTTAAAGATTTCCATATGAAAATCCATCATTGGCCACCCATTTCATGGTGATATCCCCATATATTACAAGGGATTTCTTAAGTATTTTATAGTGATCACAAATTAAGCTCCTTTTTGCGATTAGACGCTTAGTTTACGAGATAAACGCATTTAAAGATTTCCATATGAAAATCCATCATTGGCCACCCATTTCATGGTGATATCCCCATATATTACAAGGGATTTCTTAAGTATTTTATAGTGATCACAAATTAAGCTCCTTTTTGCGATTAGACGCTTAGTTTACGAGATAAACGCATTTAAAGATTTCCATATGAAAATCCATCATTGGCCACCCATTTCATGGTGATATCCCCATATATTACAAGGGATTTCTTAAGTATTTTATAGTGATCACAAATTAAGCTCCTTTTTGCGATTAGACGCTTAGTTTACGAGATTAACGCATTTAAAGATTTCCATATGAAAATCCATCATTGGCCACCCATTTCATGGTGATATCCCCACATATTACAAGTGATTTCTTGAGTTATTCATAGTGATCACAAATTAAGCTCCTTTTTGCGATTAGACGCTTAGTTTACGAGATAAACGCATTTAAAGATTTCCATATGAAAATCCATCATTGGCCACCCATTTCATGGTGATATCCCCACATATTACAAGTGATTTCTTGAGTTATTCATAGTGATCACAAATTAAGCTCCTTTTTGCGATTAGACGCTTAGTTTAAGAGATAAACGCATTTAAAGATTTCCATATGAAAATCCATCATTGGCCACCCATTACATGGTGATATCCCCATATATTACAAGGGATTTCTTTTGTAATTCATAGTGATCACAAATTAAGCTCCTTTTTGCGATTAGACGCTTAGTTTACGAGATAAACGCATTTAAAGATTTCCATATGAAAATCCATCATTGGCCACCCATTTCATGGTGATATCCCCATATATTACAAGGGATTTCTTAAGTATTTTATAGTGATCACAAATTAAGCTCCTTTTTGCGATTAGACGCTTAGTTTACGAGATTAACGCATTTAAAGATTTCCATATGAAAATCCATCATTGGCCACCCATTTCATGGTGATATCCCCACATATTACAAGTGATTTCTTGAGTTATTCATAGTGATCACAAATTAAGCTCCTTTTTGCGATTAGACGCTTAGTTTACGAGATAAACGCATTTAAAGATTTCCATATGAAAATCCATCATTGGCCACCCATTTCATGGTGATATCCCCACATATTACAAGTGATTTCTTGAGTTATTCATAGTGATCACAAATTAAGCTCCTTTTTGCGATTAGACGCTTAGTTTAAGAGATAAACGCATTTAAAGATTTCCATATGAAAATCCATCATTGGCCACCCATTACATGGTGATATCCCCATATATTACAAGGGATTTCTTTTGTAATTCATAGTGATCACAAATTAAGCTCCTTTTTGCGATTAGACGCTTAGTTTACGAGATAAACGCATTTAAAGATTTCCATATGAAAATCCATCATTGGCCACCCATTTCATGGTGATATCCCCATATATTACAAGGGATTTCTTAAGTATTTTATAGTGATCACAAATTAAACTCCTTTTTGCGATTAGACGCTTAGTTTACGAGATAAACGCATTTAAAGATTTCCATATGAAAATCCATCATTGGCCACCTATTTCATGGTGATATCCCCACATATTACAAGTGATTTTTTGAGTTATTCATAGTGATCACAAATTAAGCTCCTTTTTGCGATTAGACGCTTAGTTTACGAGATAAACGCATTTAAAGATTTCCATATGAAAATCCATCATTGGCCACCCATTTCATGGTGATATCCCCATATATTACAAGTGATTTCTTGAGTTATTCATAGTGATCACAAATTAAGCTCCTTTTTGCGATTAGACGCTTAGTTTACGAGATAAACGCATTTAAAGATTTCCATATGAAAATCCATCATTGGCCACCCATTTCATGGTGATATCCCCATATATTACAAGGGATTTCTTAAGTATTTTATAGTGATCACAAATTAAGCTCCTTTTTGCGATTAGACGCTTAGTTTACGAGATAAACGCATTTAAAGATTTCCATATGAAAATCCATCATTGGCCACCCATTTCATGGTGATATCCCCACATATTACAAGTGATTTCTTGAGTTATTCATAGTGATCACAAATTAAGCTCCTTTTTGCGATTAGACGCTTAGTTTACGAGATAAACGCATTTAAAGATTTCCATATGAAAATCCATCATTGGCCACCCATTTCATGGTGATATCCCCATATATTACAAGGGATTTCTTAAGTATTTTATAGTGATCACAAATTAAGCTCCTTTTTGCGATTAGACGCTTAGTTTACGAGATAAACGCATTTAAAGATTTCCATATGAAAGTCCATCATTGGCCACCCATTACATGGTGATATGCCCATATATTACAAGGGATTTCTTTTGTAATTCATAGTGATCACAAATTAAGCTCCTTTTTGCGATTAGACGCTTAGTTTACGAGATAAACGCATTTAAAGATTTCCATATGAAAATCCATCATTGGCCACCCATTTCATGGTGATATCCCCACATATTACAAGTGATTTCTTGAGTTATTCATAGTGATCACAAATTAAGCTCCTTTTTGCGATTAGACGCTTAGTTTACGAGATAAACGCATTTAAAGATTTCCATATGAAAATCCATCATTGGCCACCCATTTCATGGTGATATCCCCATATATTACAAGGGATTTCTTAAGTATTTTATAGTGATCACAAATTAAGCTCCTTTTTGCGATTAGACGCTTAGTTTACGAGATAAACGCATTTAAAGATTTCCATATGAAAGTCCATCATTGGCCACCCATTACATGGTGATATGCCCATATATTACAAGGGATTTCTTTTGTAATTCATAGTGATCACAAATTAAGCTCCTTTTTGCGATTAGACGCTTAGTTTACGAGATAAACGCATTTAAAGATTTCCATATGAAAATCCATCATTGGCCACCCATTTCATGGTGATATCCCCACATATTACAAGTGATTTCTTGAGTTATTCATAGTGATCACAAATTAAGCTCCTTTTTGCGATTAGACGCTTAGTTTACGAGATAAACGCATTTAAAGATTTCCATATGAAAGTCCATCATTGGCCACCCATTACATGGTGATATGCCCATATATTACAAGGGATTTCTTTTGTAATTCATAGTGATCACAAATTAAGCTCCTTTTTGCGATTAGACGCTTAGTTTACGAGATAAACGCATTTAAAGATTTCCATATGAAAATCCATCATTGGCCACCCATTTCATGGTGATATCCCCACATATTACAAGTGATTTCTTGAGTTATTCATAGTGATCACAAATTAAGCTCCTTTTTGCGATTAGACGCTTAGTTTACGAGATAAACGCATTTAAAGATTTCCATATGAAAATCCATCATTGGCCACCCATTTCATGGTGATATCCCCATATATTACAAGGGATTTCTTGAGTTATTCATAGTGATCACAAATTAAGCTCCTTTTTGCGATTAGACGCTTAGTTTACGAGATAAACGCATTTAAAGATTTCCATATGAAAATCCATCATTGACCACCCATTTCATGGTGATATCCCCACATATTACAAGTGATTTCTTGAGTTATTCATAGTGATCACAAATTAAGCTCCTTTTTGCGATTAGACGCTTAGTTTACGAGATAAACGCATTTAAAGATTTCCATATGAAAATCCATCATTGGCCACCCATTTCATGGTGATATCCCCATATATTACAAGGGATTTCTTAAGTATTTTATAGTGATCACAAATTAAGCTCCTTTTTGCGATTAGACGCTTAGTTTACGAGATAAACGCATTTAAAGATTTCCATATGAAAATCCATCATTGGCCACCCATTTCATGGTAATATCCCCATATATTACAAGGGATTTCTTAAGTATTTTATAGTGATCACAAATTAAGCTCCTTTTTGCGATTAGACGCTTAGTTTACGAGATAAACGCATTTAAAGATTTCCATATGAAAATCCATCATTGGCCACCCATTACATGGTGATATGCCCACATATTACAAGTGATTTCTTGAGTTATTCATAGTGATCACAAATTAAGCTCCTTTTTGCGATTAGACGCTTAGTTTACGAGATAAACGCATTTAAAGATTTCCATATGAAAATTCATAATTGGCCACCCATTTCATGGTGATATCCCCATATATTACAAGGGATTTCTTGAGTTATTCATAGTGATCACAAATTAAGCTCCTTTTTGCGATTAGACGCTTAGTTTACGAGATAAACGCATTTAAAGATTTCCATATGAAAATCCATCATTGGCCACCCATTTCATGGTGATATCCCCATATATTACAGGTGATTTCTTGAGTTATTCATAGTGATCACAAATTAAGCTCCTTTTTGCGATTAGACGCTTAGTTTACGAGATAAACGCATTTAAAGATTTCCATATGAAAATCCATCATTGGCCACCCATTTCATGGTGATATCCCCATATATTACAAGGGATTTCTTGAGTTATTCATAGTGATCACAAATTAAGCTCCTTTTTGCGATTAGACGCTTAGTTTACGAGATAAACGCATTTAAAGATTTCCATATGAAAATCCATCATTGGCCACCCATTTCATGGTGATATCCCCATATATTACAGGTGATTTCTTGAGTTATTCATAGTGATCACAAATTAAGCTCCTTTTTGCGATTAGACGCTTAGTTTACGAGATAAACGCATTTAAAGATTTCCATATGAAAATCCATCATTGGCCACCCATTTCATGGTGATATCCCCATATATTACAAGGGATTTCTTGAGTTATTCATAGTGATCACAAATTAAGCTCCTTTTTGCGATTAGACGCTTAGTTTACGTGATAAACGCATTTAAAGATTTCCATATGAAAATCCATCATTGGCCACCTATTTCATGGTGATATCCCCATATATTACAAGGGATTTCTTAAGTATTTTATAGTGATCACAAATTAAGCTTTTGCGATTAGACGCTTAGTTTACGAGATAAACGCATTTAAAGATTTCCATATGAAAATCCATCATTGGCCACCCATTTCATGGTGATATCCCCACATATTACAAGTGATTTCTTGAGTTATTCATAGTGATCACAAATTAAGCTCGTTTCTGCGATTAGACGCTTAGTTTACGAGATAAACGCATTTAAAGATTTCCATATGAAAATCCATCATTGGCCACCCATTTCATGGTGATATCCCCATATATTACAAGGGATTTCTTAAGTATTTTATAGTGATCACAAATTAAGCTCCTTTTTGCGATTAGACGCTTAGTTTACGAGATAAACGCATTTAAAGATTTCCATATGAAAATCCATCATTGGCCACCCATTTCATGGTGATATCCCCACATATTACAAGTGATTTCTTGAGTTATTCATAGTGATCACAAATTAAGCTCCTTTTTGCGATTAGACGCTTAGTTTACGAGATAAACGCATTTAAAGATTTCCATATGAAAATCCATCATTGGCCACCCATTTCATGGTGATATCCCCATATATTACAAGGGATTTCTTAAGTATTTTATAGTGATCACAAATTAAGCTCCTTTTTGCGATTAGACGCTTAGTTTACGAGATAAACGCATTTAAAGATTTCCATATGAAAATCCATCATTGGCCACCCATTACATGGTGATATGCCCATATATTACAAGGGATTTCTTTTGTAATTCATAGTGATCACAAATTAAGCTCCTTTTTGCGATTAGACGCTTAGTTTACGAGATAAACGCATTTAAAGATTTCCATATGAAAGTCCATCATTGGCCACCCATTACATGGTGATATGCCCATATATTACAAGGGATTTCTTTTGTAATTCATAGTGATCACAAATTAAGCTCCTTTTTGCGATTAGACGCTTAGTTTACGAGATAAACGCATTTAAAGATTTCCATATGAAAATCCATCATTGGCCACCCATTTCATGGTGATATCCCCACATATTACAAGTGATTTCTTGAGTTATTCATAGTGATCACAAATTAAGCTTCTTTTTGCGATTAGACGCTTAGTTTACGAGATAAACGCATTTAAAGATTTCCATATGAAAATCCATCATTGGCCACCCATTTCATGGTGATATCCCCATATATTACAGGTGATTTCTTGAGTTATTCATAGTGATCACAAATTAAGCTCCTTTTTGCGATTAGACGCTTAGTTTACGAGATAAACGCATTTAAAGATTTCCATATGAAAATCCATCATTGGCCACCCATTTCATGGTGATATCCCCATATATTACAAGGGATTTCTTGAGTTATTCATAGTGATCACAAATTAAGCTCCTTTTTGCGATTAGACGCTTAGTTTACGTGATAAACGCATTTAAAGATTTCCATATGAAAATCCATCATTGGCCACCCATTTCATGGTGATATCCCCATATATTACAAGGGATTTCTTAAGTATTTTATAGTGATCACAAATTAAGCTTTTGCGATTAGACGCTTAGTTTACGAGATAAACGCATTTAAAGATTTCCATATGAAAATCCATCATTGGCCACCCATTTCATGGTGATATCCCCACATATTACAAGTGATTTCTTGAGTTATTCATAGTGATCACAAATTAAGCTCGTTTCTGCGATTAGACGCTTAGTTTACGAGATAAACGCATTTAAAGATTTCCATATGAAAATCCATCATTGGCCACCCATTTCATGGTGATATCCCCATATATTACAAGGGATTTCTTAAGTATTTTATAGTGATCACAAATTAAGCTCCTTTTTGCGATTAGACGCTTAGTTTACGAGATAAACGCATTTAAAGATTTCCATATGAAAATCCATCATTGGCCACCCATTTCATGGTGATATCCCCACATATTACAAGTGATTTCTTGAGTTATTCATAGTGATCACAAATTAAGCTCCTTTTTGCGATTAGACGCTTAGTTTACGAGATAAACGCATTTAAAGATTTCCATATGAAAATCCATCATTGGCCACCCATTACATGGTGATATGCCCATATATTACAAGGGATTTCTTTTGTAATTCATAGTGATCACAAATTAAGCTCCTTTTTGCGATTAGACGCTTAGTTTACGAGATAAACGCATTTAAAGATTTCCATATGAAAGTCCATCATTGGCCACCCATTACATGGTGATATGCCCATATATTACAAGGGATTTCTTTTGTAATTCATAGTGATCACAAATTAAGCTCCTTTTTGCGATTAGACGCTTAGTTTACGAGATAAACGCATTTAAAGATTTCCATATGAAAATCCATCATTGGCCACCCATTTCATGGTGATATCCCCACATATTACAAGTGATTTCTTGAGTTATTCATAGTGATCACAAATTAAGCTCCTTTTTGCGATTAGACGCTTAGTTTACGAGATAAACGCATTTAAAGATTTCCATATGAAAATCCATCATTGGCCACCCATTTCATGGTGATATCCCCACATATTACAAGTGATTTCTTGAGTTATTCATAGTGATCACAAATTAAGCTCCTTTTTGCGATTAGACGCTTAGTTTACGAGATAAACGCATTTAAAGATTTCCATATGAAAATCCATCATTGGCCACCCATTTCATGGTGATATCCCCACATATTACAAGTGATTTCTTGAGTTATTCATAGTGATCACAAATTAAGCTCGTTTTTGCGATTAGACGCTTAGTTTACGAGATAAACGCTTTTAAAGATTTCCATATGAAAATCCATCACTGGCCACCCATTTCATGGTGATATCCCCATATATTACAAGGGATTTCTTAAGTATTTTATAGTGATCACAAATTAAGCTCCTTTTTGCGATTAGACGCTTAGTTTACGAGATAAACGCATTTAAAGATTTCCATATGAAAATCCATCATTGGCCACCCATTTCATGGTGATATCCCCACATATTACAAGTGATTTCTTGAGTTATTCATAGTGATCACAAATTAAGCTCCTTTTTGCGATTAGACGCTTAGTTTACGAGATAAACGCATTTAAAGATTTCCATATGAAAGTCCATCATTGGCCACCCATTACATGGTGATATGCCCATATATTACAAGGGATTTCTTTTGTAATTCATAGTGATCACAAATTAAGCTCCTTTTTGCGATTAGACGCTTAGTTTACGAGATAAACGCATTTAAAGATTTCCATATGAAAATCCATCATTGGCCACCCATTTCATGGTGATATCCCCACATATTACAAGTGATTTCTTGAGTTATTCATAGTGATCACAAATTAAGCTCCTTTTTGCGATTAGACGCTTAGTTTACGAGATAAACGCATTTAAACATTTCCATATGAAAGTCCATCATTGGCCACTCATTACATGGTGATATGCCCATATATTACAAGGGATTTCTTTTGTAATTCATAGTGATCACAAATTAAGCTCCTTTTTGCGATTAGACGCTTAGTTTACGAGATAAACGCATTTAAAGATTTCCATATGAAAATCCATCATTGGCCACCCATTTCATGGTGATATCCCCACATATTACAAGTGATTTCTTGAGTTATTCATAGTGATCACAAATTAAGCTCCTTTTTGCGATTAGACGCTTAGTTTACGAGATAAACGCATTTAAAGATTTCCATATGAAAATCCATCATTGGCCACCCATTTCATGGTGATATCCCCATATATTACAAGGGATTTCTTGAGTTATTCATAGTGATCACAAATTAAGCTCCTTTTTGCGATTAGACGCTTAGTTTACGAGATAAACGCATTTAAAGATTTCCATATGAAAATTCATAATTGGCCACCCATTTCATGGTGATATCCCCATATATTACAAGGGATTTCTTGAGTTATTCATAGTGATCACAAATTAAGCTCCTTTTTGCGATTAGACGCTTAGTTTACGAGATAAACGCATTTAAAGATTTCCATATGAAAATCCATCAT
This sequence comes from Muscina levida, assembly GCA_964034835.1. Classification (NCBI taxonomy): domain Eukaryota; kingdom Metazoa; phylum Arthropoda; class Insecta; order Diptera; family Muscidae; genus Muscina; species Muscina levida. The sequence goes on along the minus strand of CAXIUB010000114.1, from coordinate 13,906 downwards.
TGGCCACCCATTTCATGGTGATATCCCCATATATTACAGGTGATTTCTTGAGTTATTCATAGTGATCACAAATTAAGCTCCTTTTTGCGATTAGACGCTTAGTTTACGAGATAAACGCATTTAAAGATTTCCATATGAAAATCCATCATTGGCCACCCATTTCATGGTGATATCCCCATATATTACAAGGGATTTCTTGAGTTATTCATAGTGATCACAAATTAAGCTTCTTTTTGCGATTAGACGCTTAGTTTACGAGATAAACGCATTTAAAGATTTCCATATGAAAATCCATCATTGGCCACCCATTTCATGGTGATATCCCCATATATTACAGGTGATTTCTTGAGTTATTCATAGTGATCACAAATTAAGCTCCTTTTTGCGATTAGACGCTTAGTTTACGAGATAAACGCATTTAAAGATTTCCATATGAAAATCCATCATTGGCCACCCATTTCATGGTGATATCCCCATATATTACAAGGGATTTCTTGAGTTATTCATAGTGATCACAAATTAAGCTCCTTTTTGCGATTAGACGCTTAGTTTACGAGATAAACGCATTTAAAGATTCCCATATGAAAATCCATCATTGGCCACCCATTACATGGTGATATCCCCATATATTACAAGGGATTTCTTGAGTTATTCATAGTGATCACAAATTAAGCTTCTTTTTGCGATTAGACGCTTAGTTTACGAGATAAACGCATTTAAAGATTTCCATATGAAAATCCATCATTGACCACCCATTTCATGGTGATATCCCCACATATTACAAGTGATTTCTTGAGTTATTCATAGTGATCACAAATTAAGCTCCTTTTTGCGATTAGACGCTTAGTTTACGAGATAAACGCATTTAAATCCATCATTGGCCACCCATTTCATGGTGATATCCCCATATATTACAAGGGATTTCTTGAGTTATTCATAGTGATCACAAATTAAGCTCCTTTTTGCGATTAGACGCTTAGTTTACGAGATAAACGCATTTAAAGATTTCCATATGAAAATCCATCATTGGCCACCCATTTCATGGTGATATCCCCATATATTACAAGGGATTTCTTGAGTTATTCATAGTGATCACAAATTAAGCTCCTTTTTGCGATTAGACGCTTAGTTTACGAGATAAACGCATTTAAAGATTCATAATTGGCCACCCATTTCATGGTGATATCCCCATATATTACAAGGGATATCTTGAGTTATTCATAGTGATCACAAATTAAGCTCCTTTTTGCGATTAGACGCTTAGTTTACGAGATAAACGCATTTAAAGATTTCCATATGAAAATCCATCATTGGCCACCCATTTCATGGTGATATCCCCATATATTACAAGGGATTTCTTAAGTATTTTATAGTGATCACAAATTAAGCTCCTTTTTGCGATTAGACGCTTAGTTTACGAGATAAACGCATTTAAAGATTTCCATATGAAAATCCATCATTGGCCACCCATTTCATGGTGATATCCCCATATATTACAAGGGATTTCTTAAGTATTTTATAGTGATCACAAATTAAGCTCCTTTTTGCGATTAGACGCTTAGTTTACGAGATAAACGCATTTAAAGATTTCCATATGAAAATCCATCATTGGCCACCCATTTCATGGTGATATCCCCATATATTACAAGGGATTTCTTGAGTTATTCATAGTGATCACAAATTAAGCTCCTTTTTGCGATTAGACGCTTAGTTTACGAGATAAACGCATTTAAAGATTTCCATATGAAAGTCCATCATTGGCCACCCATTTCATGGTGATATCCCCATATATTACAAGGGATTTCTTAAGTATTTTATAGTGATCACAAATTAAGCTCCTTTTTGCGATTAGACGCTTAGTTTACGAGATAAACGCATTTAAAGATTTCCATATGAAAATCCATCATTGGCCACCCATTACATGGTGATATGCCCACATATTACAAGTGATTTCTTGAGTTATTCATAGTGATCACAAATTAAGCTCCTTTTTGCGATTAGACGCTTAGTTTACGAGATAAACGCATTTAAAGATTTCCATATGAAAATCCATCATTGGCCACCCATTACATGGTGATATGCCCACATATTACAAGTGATTTCTTGAGTTATTCATAGTGATCACAAATTAAGCTCCTTTTTGCGATTAGACGCTTAGTTTACGAGATAAACGCATTTAAAGATTTCCATATGAAAATCCATCATTGGCCACCCATTACATGGTGATATGCCCACATATTACAAGTGATTTCTTGAGTTATTCATAGTGATCACAAATTAAGCTCCTTTTTGCGATTAGACGCTTAGTTTACGAGATAAACGCATTTAAAGATTTCCATATGAAAATCCATCATTGGCCACCCATTTCATGGTGATATCCCCATATATTACAAGGGATTTCTTAAGTATTTTATAGTGATCACAAATTAAGCTCCTTTTTGCGATTAGACGCTTAGTTTACGAGATAAACGCATTTAAAGATTTCCATATGAAAGTCCATCATTGGCCACCCATTTCATGGTGATATCCCCATATATTACAAGGGATTTCTTAAGTATTTTATAGTGATCACAAATTAAGCTCCTTTTTGCGATTAGACGCTTAGTTTACGAGATAAACGCATTTAAAGATTTCCATATGAAAATCCATCATTGGCCACCCATTACATGGTGATATGCCCACATATTACAAGTGATTTCTTGAGTTATTCATAGTGATCCTTTTTGCGATTAGACGCTTAGTTTACGAGATAAACGCATTTAAAGATTTCCATATGAAAATCCATCATTGGCCACCCATTACATGGTGATATGCCCACATATTACAAGTGATTTCTTGAGTTATTCATAGTGATCACAAATTAAGCTCCTTTTTGCGATTAGACGCTTAGTTTACGAGATAAACGCATTTAAAGATTTCCATATGAAAATTCATAATTGGCCACCCATTTCATGGTGATATCCCCATATATTACAAGGGATTTCTTGAGTTATTCATAGTGATCACAAATAAAGCTCCTTTTTGCGATTAGACGCTTAGTTTACGAGATAAACGCATTTAAAGATTTCCATATGAAAATCCATCATTGGCCACCCATTTCATGGTGATATCCCCATATATTACAAGGGATTTCTTAAGTATTTTATAGTGATCACAAATTAAGCTCCTTTTTGCGATTAGACGCTTAGTTTACGAGATAAACGCATTTAAAGATTTCCATATGAAAATCCATCATTGGCCACCCATTTCATGGTGATATCCCCATATATTACAAGGGATTTCTTGAGTTATTCATAGTGATCACAAATTAAGCTCCTTTTTGCGATTAGACGCTTAGTTTACGAGATAAACGCATTTAAAGATTTCCATATGAAAATCCATCATTGGCCACCCATTTCATGGTGATATCCCCATATATTACAAGGGATTTCTTAAGTATTTTATAGTGATCACAAATTAAGCTCCTTTTTGCGATTAGACGCTTAGTTTACGAGATAAACGCATTTAAAGATTTCCATATGAAAATTCATAATTGGCCACCCATTTCATGGTGATATCCCCATATATTACAAGGGATTTCTTGAGTTATTCATAGTGATCACAAATTAAGCTCCTTTTTGCGATTAGACGCTTAGTTTACGAGATAAACGCATTTAAAGATTTCCATATGAAAATCCATCATTGGCCACCCATTACATGGTGATATGCCCACATATTACAAGTGATTTCTTGAGTTATTCATAGTGATCACAAATTAAGCTCCTTTTTGCGATTAGACGCTTAGTTTACGAGATAAACGCATTTAAAGATTTCCATATGAAAATCCATCATTGGCCACCCATTTCATGGTGATATCCCCATATATTACAAGGGATTTCTTGAGTTATTCATACTGATCACAAATTAAGCTCCTTTTTGCGATTAGACGCTTAGTTTACGAGATAAACGCATTTAAAGATTTCCATATGAAAATTCATAATTGGCCACCCATTTCATGGTGATATCCCCATATATTACAAGGGATTTCTTGAGTTATTCATAGTGATCACAAATTAAGCTCCTTTTTGCGATTAGACGCTTAGTTTACGAGATAAACGCATTTAAAGATTTCCATATGAAAATCCATCATTGGCCACCCATTACATGGTGATATGCCCACATATTACAAGTGATTTCTTGAGTTATTCATAGTGATCACAAATTAAGCTCCTTTTTGCGATTAGACGCTTAGTTTACGAGATAAACGCATTTAAAGATTTCCATATGAAAATCCATCATTGGCCACCCATTTCATGGTGATATCCCCATATATTACAAGGGATTTCTTGAGTTATTCATAGTGATCACAAATTAAGCTCCTTTTTGCGATTAGACGCTTAGTTTACGAGATAAACGCATTTAAAGATTTCCATATGAAAATCCATCATTGGCCACCCATTTCATGGTGATATCCCCATATATTACAAGGGATTTCTTGAGTTATTCATAGTGATCACAAATTAAGCTCCTTTTTGCGATTAGACGCTTAGTTTACGAGATAAACGCATTTAAAGATTTCCATATGAAAATTCATAATTGGCCACCCATTTCATGGTGATATCCCCATATATTACAAAGGATTTCTTGAGTTATTCATAGTGATCACAAATTAAGCTCCTTTTTGCGATTAGACGCTTAGTTTACGAGATAAACGCATTTAAAGATTTCCATATGAAAATTCATAATTGGCCACCCATTTCATGGTGATATCCCCATATATTACAAGGGATTTCTTGAGTTATTCATAGTGATCACAAATTAAACTCCTTTTTGCGATTAGACGCTTAGTTTACGAGATAAACGCATTTAAAGATTTCCATATGAAAATCCATCATTGGCCACCCATTTCATGGTGATATCCCCATATATTACAAGGGATTTCTTAAGTATTTTATAGTAATCACAAATTAAGCTCCTTTTTGCGATTAGACGCTTAGTTTACGAGATAAACGCATTTAAAGATTTCCATATGAAAATCCATCATTGGCCACCCATTTCATGGTGATATCCCCATATATTACAAGGGATTTCTTGAGTTATTCATAGTGATCACAAATTAAGCTCCTTTTTGCGATTAGACGCTTAGTTTACGAGATAAACGCATTTAAAGATTTCCATATGAAAATCCATCATTGGCCACCCATTTCATGGTGATATCCCCATATATTACAAGGGATTTCTTGAGTTATTCATAGTGATCACAAATTAAGCTCCTTTTTGCGATTAGACGCTTAGTTTACGAGATAAACGCATTTAAAGATTTCCATATGAAAATTCATAATTGGCCACCCATTTCATGGTGATATCCCCATATATTACAAGGGATTTCTTGAGTTATTCATAGTGATCACAAATTAAGCTCCTTTTTGCGATTAGACGCTTAGTTTACGAGATAAACGCATTTAAAGATTTCCATATGAAAATCCATCATTGGCCACCCATTTCATGGTGATATCCCCATATATTACAAGGGATTTCTTAAGTATTTTATAGTGATCACAAATTAAGCTCCTTTTTGCGATTAGACGCTTAGTTTACGAGATAAACGCATTTAAAGATTTCCATATGAAAATCCATCATTGGCCACCCATTTCATGGTGATATCCCCATATATTACAAGGGATTTCTTGAGTTATTCATAGTGATCACAAATTAAGCTCCTTTTTGCGATTAGACGCTTAGTTTACGAGATAAACGCATTTAAAGATTTCCATATGAAAGTCCATCATTGGCCACCCATTTCATGGTGATATCCCCATATATTACAAGGGATTTCTTAAGTATTTTATAGTGATCACAAATTAAGCTCCTTTTTGCGATTAGACGCTTAGTTTACGAGATAAACGCATTTAAAGATTTCCATATGAAAATCCATCATTGGCCACCGATTACATGGTGATATGCCCACATATTACAAGTGATTTCTTGAGTTATTCATAGTGATCACAAATTAAGCTCCTTTTTGCGATTAGACGCTTAGTTTACGAGATAAACGCATTTAAAGATTTCCATATGAAAATCCATCATTGGCCACCCATTACATGGTGATATGCCCACATATTACAAGTGATTTCTTGAGTTATTCATAGTGATCACAAATTAAGCTCCTTTTTGCGATTAGACGCTTAGTTTACGAGATAAACGCATTTAAAGATTTCCATATGAAAATCCATCATTGGCCACCCATTTCATGGTGATATCCCCATATATTACAAGGGATTTCTTGAGTTATTCATAGTGATCACAAATTAAGCTCCTTTTTGCGATTAGACGCTTAGTTTACGAGATAAACGCATTTAAAGATTTCCATATGAAAATTCATAATTGGCCACCCATTTCATGGTGATATCCCCATATATTACAAGGGATTTCTTGAGTTATTCATAGTGATCACAAATTAAGCTCCTTTTTGCGATTAGACGCTTAGTTTACGAGATAAACGCATTCAAAGATTTCCATATGAAAATCCATCATTGGCCACCCATTTCATGGTGATATCCCCATATATTACAAGGGATTTCTTAAGTATTTTATAGTGATCACAAATTAAGCTCCTTTTTGCGATTAGACGCTTAGTTTACGAGATAAACGCATTTAAAGATTTCCATATGAAAATCCATCATTGGCCACCCATTTCATGGTGATATCCCCATATATTACAAGGGATTTCTTGAGTTATTCATAGTGATCACAAATTAAGCTCCTTTTTGCGATTAGACGCTTAGTTTACGAGATAAACGCATTTAAAGATTTCCATATGAAAATCCATCATTGGCCACCCATTTCATGGTGATATCCCCATATATTACAAGGGATTTCTTAAGTATTTTATAGTGATCACAAATTAAGCTCCTTTTTGCGATTAGACGCTTAGTTTACGAGATAAACGCATTTAAAGATTTCCATATGAAAATTCATAATTGGCCACCCATTTCATGGTGATATCCCCATATATTACAAGGGATTTCTTGAGTTATTCATAGTGATCACAAATTAAGCTCCTTTTTGCGATTAGACGCTTAGTTTACGAGATAAACGCATTTAAAGATTTCCATATGAAAATCCATCATTGGCCACCCATTACATGGTGATATGCCCACATATTACAAGTGATTTCTTGAGTTATTCATAGTGATCACAAATTAAGCTCCTTTTTGCGATTAGACGCTTAGTTTACGAGATAAACGCATTTAAAGATTTCCATATGAAAATCCATCATTGGCCACCCATTTCATGGTGATATCCCCATATATTACAAGGGATTTCTTGAGTTATTCATAGTGATCACAAATTAAGCTCCTTTTTGCGATTAGACGCTTAGTTTACGAGATAAACGCATTTAAAGATTTCCATATGAAAATTCATAATTGGCCACCCATTTCATGGTGATATCCCCATATATTACAAGGGATTTCTTGAGTTATTCATAGTGATCACAAATTAAGCTCCTTTTTGCGATTAGACGCTTAGTTTACGAGATAAACGCATTTAAAGATTTCCATATGAAAATCCATCATTGGCCACCCATTTCATGGTGATATCCCCATATATTACAAGGGATTTCTTGAGTTATTCATAGTGATCACAAATTAAGCTCCTTTTTGCGATTAGACGCTTAGTTTACGAGATAAACGCATTTAAAGATTTCCATATGAAAATTCATAATTGGCCACCCATTTCATGGTGATATCCCCATATATTACAAGGGATTTCTTGAGTTATTCATAGTGATCACAAATTAAGCTCCTTTTTGCGATTAGACGCTTAGTTTACGAGATAAACGCATTTAAAGATTTCCATATGAAAATCCATCATTGGCCACCCATTTCATGGTGATATCCCCATATATTACAAGGGATTTCTTAAGTATTTTATAGTGATCACAAATTAAGCTCCTTTTTGCGATTAGACGCTTAGTTTACGAGATAAACGCATTTAAAGATTTCCATATGAAAATCCATCATTGGCCACCCATTTCATGGTGATATCCCCATATATTACAAGGGATTTCTTGAGTTATTCATAGTGATCACAAATTAAGCTCCTTTTTGCGATTAGACGCTTAGTTTACGAGATAAACGCATTTAAAGATTTCCATATGAAAATCCATCATTGGCCACCCATTTCATGGTGATATCCCCATATATTACAAGGGATTTCTTGAGTTATTCATAGTGATCACAAATTAAGCTCCTTTTTGCGATTAGACGCTTAGTTTACGAGATAAACGCATTTAAAGATTTCCATATGAAAATTCATAATTGGCCACCCATTTCATGGTGATATCCCCATATATTACAAGGGATTTCTTAAGTATTTTATAGTGATCACAAATTAAGCTCCTTTTTGCGATTAGACGCTTAGTTTACGAGATAAACGCATTTAAAGATTTCCATATGAAAATCCATCATTGGCCACCCATTTCATGGTAATATCCCCATATATTACAAGGGATTTCTTGAGTTATTCATAGTGATCACAAATTAAGCTCCTTTTTGCGATTAGACGCTTAGTTTACGAGATAAACGCATTTAAAGATTTCCATATGAAAATCCATCATTGGCCACCCATTTCATGGTGATATCCCCATATATTACAAGGGATTTCTTAAGTATTTTATAGTGATCACAAATTAAGCTCCTTTTTGCGATTAGACGCTTAGTTTACGAGATAAACGCATTTAAAGATTTCCATATGAAAATCCATCATTGGCCACCCATTTCATGGTGATATGCCCACATATTACAAGTGATTTCTTGAGTTATTCATAGTGATCACAAATTAAGCTCCTTTTTGCGATTAGACGCTTAGTTTACGAGATAAACGCATTTAAAGATTTCCATATGAAAATTCATAATTGGCCACCCATTTCATGGTGATATCCCCATATATTACAAGGGATTTCTTGAGTTATTCATAGTGATCACAAATTAAGCTCCTTTTTGCGATTAGACGCTTAGTTTACGAGATAAACGCATTTAAAGATTTCCATATGAAAATCCATCATTGGCCACCCATTTCATGGTGATATCCCCATATATTACAAGGGATTTCTTAAGTATTTTATAGTGATCACAAATTAAGCTCCTTTTTGCGATTAGACGCTTAGTTTACGAGATAAACGCATTTAAAGATTTCCATATGAAAATCCATCATTGGCCACCCATTTCATGGTGATATGCCCACATATTACAAGTGATTTCTTGAGTTATTCATAGTGATCACAAATTAAGCTCCTTTTTGCGATTAGACGCTTAGTTTACGAGATAAACGCATTTAAAGATTTCCATATGAAAATTCATAATTGGCCACCCATTTCATGGTGATATCCCCATATATTACAAGGGATTTCTTGAGTTATTCATAGTGATCACAAATTAAGCTCCTTTTTGCGATTAGACGCTTAGTTTACGAGATAAACGCATTTAAAGATTTCCATATGAAAATCCATCATTGGCCACCCATTTCATGGTGATATCCCCATATATTACAAGGGATTTCTTAAGTATTTTATAGTGATCACAAATTAAGCTCCTTTTTGCGATTAGACGCTTAGTTTACGAGATAAACGCATTTAAAGATTTCCATATGAAAATCCATCATTGGCCACCCATTTCATGGTGATATCCCCATATATTACAAGGGATTTCTTGAGTTATTCATAGTGATCACAAATTAAGCTCCTTTTTGCGATTAGACGCTTAGTTTACGAGATAAACGCATTTAAAGATTTCCATATGAAAATTCATAATTGGCCACCCATTTCATGGTGATATCCCCATATATTACAAGGGATTTCTTGAGTTATTCATAGTGATCACAAATTAAGCTCCTTTTTGCGATTAGACGCTTAGTTTACGAGATAAACGCATTTAAAGATTTCCATATGAAAGTCCATCATTGGCCACCCATTTCATGGTGATATCCCCATATATTACAAGGGATTTCTTAAGTATTTTATAGTGATCACAAATTAAGCTCCTTTTTGCGATTAGACGCTTAGTTTACGAGATAAACGCATTTAAAGATTTCCATATGAAAATCCATCATTGGCCACCCATTACATGGTGATATGCCCACATATTACAAGTGATTTCTTGAGTTATTCATAGTGATCACAAATTAAGCTCCTTTTTGCGATTAGACGCTTAGTTTACGAGATAAACGCATTTAAAGATTTCCATATGAAAATTCATAATTGGCCACCCATTTCATGGTGATATCCCCATATATTACAAGGGATTTCTTGAGTTATTCATAGTGATCACAAATTAAGCTCCTTTTTGCGATTAGACGCTTAGTTTACGAGATAAACGCATTTAAAGATTTCCATATGAAAGTCCATCATTGGCCACCCATTTCATGGTGATATCCCCATATATTACAAGGGATTTCTTAAGTATTTTATAGTGATCACAAATTAAGCTCCTTTTTGCGATTAGACGCTTAGTTTACGAGATAAACGCATTTAAAGATTTCCATATGAAAATCCATCATTGGCCACCCATTTCATGGTGATATCCCCATATATTACAAGGGATTTCTTGAGTTATTCATAGTGGTCACAAATTAAGCTCCTTTTTGCGATTAGACGCTTAGTTTACGAGATAAACGCATTTAAAGATTTCCATATGAAAATTCATAATTGGCCACCCATTTCATGGTGATATCCCCATATATTACAAGGGATTTCTTGAGTTATTCATAGTGATCACAAATTAAGCTCCTTTTTGCGATTAGACGCTTAGTTTACGAGATAAACGCATTTAAAGATTTCCATATGAAAATCCATCATTGGCCACCCATTTCATGGTGATATCCCCATATATTACAAGGGATTTCTTAAGTATTTTATAGTGATCACAAATTAAGCTCCTTTTTGCGATTAGACGCTTAGTTTACGAGATAAACGCATTTAAAGATTTCCATATGAAAATCCATCATTGGCCACCCATTTCATGGTGATATGCCCACATATTACAAGTGATTTCTTGAGTTATTCATAGTGAGCACAAATTAAGCTCCTTTTTGCGATTAGACGCTTAGTTTACGAGATAAACGCATTTAAAGATTTCCATATGAAAATTCATAATTGGCCACCCATTTCATGGTGATATCCCCATATATTACAAGGGATTTCTTGAGTTATTCATAGTGATCACAAATTAAGCTCCTTTTTGCGATTAGACGCTTAGTTTACGAGATAAACGCATTTAAAGATTTCCATATGAAAATCCATCATTGGCCACCCATTTCATGGTGATATCCCCATATATTACAAGGGATTTCTTAAGTATTTTATAGTGATCACAAATTAAGCTCCTTTTTGCGATTAGACGCTTAGTTTACGAGATAAACGCATTTAAAGATTTCCATATGAAAATCCATCATTGGCCACCCATTTCATGGTGATATCCCCATATATTACAAGGGATTTCTTGAGTTATTCATAGTGATCACAAATTAAGCTCCTTTTTGCGATTAGACGCTTAGTTTACGAGATAAACGCATTTAAAGATTTCCATATGAAAGTCCATCATTGGCCACCCATTTCATGGTGATATCCCCATATATTACAAGGGATTTCTTAAGTATTTTATAGTGATCACAAATTAAGCTCCTTTTTGCGATTAGACGCTTAGTTTACGAGATAAACGCATTTAAAGATTTCCATATGAAAATCCATCATTGGCCACCCATTTCATGGTGATATCCCCATATATTACAAGGGATTTCTTGAGTTATTCATAGTGATCACAAATTAAGCTCCTTTTTGCGATTAGACGCTTAGTTTACGAGATAAACGCATTTAAAGATTTCCATATGAAAATCCATCATTGGCCACCCATTTCATGGTAATATCCCCATATATTACAAGTGATTTCTTGAGTTATTCATAGTGATCACAAATTAAGCTCCTTTTTGCGATTAGACGCTTAGTTTACGAGATAAACGCATTTAAAGATTTCCATATGAAAATCCATCATTGGCCACCCATTTCATGGTGATATCCCCATATATTACAAGGGATTTCTTGAGTTATTCATAGTGATCACAAATTAAGCTCCTTTTTGCGATTAGACGCTTAGTTTACGAGATAAACGCATTTAAAGATTTCCATATGAAAATCCATCATTGGCCACCCATTTCATGGTGATATCCCCATATATTACAAGGGATTTCTTGAGTTATTCATAGTGATCACAAATTAAGCTCCTTTTTGCGATTAGACGCTTAGTTTACGAGATAAACGCATTTAAAGATTTCCATATGAAAATCCATCATTGGCCACCCATTTCATGGTGATATCCCCATATATTACAAGGGATTTCTTGAGTTATTCATAGTGATCACAAATTAAGCTCCTTTTTGCGATTAGACGCTTAGTTTACGAGATAAACGCATTTAAAGATTTCCATATGAAAATTCATAATTGGCCACCCATTACATGGTGATATGCCCACATATTACAAGTGATTTCTTGAGTTATTCATAGTGATCACAAATTAAGCTCCTTTTTGCGATTAGACGCTTAGTTTACGAGATAAACGCATTTAAAGATTTCCATATGAAAATCCATCATTGGCCACCCATTTCATGGTGATATCCCCATATATTACAAGGGATTTCTTGAGTTATTCATAGTGATCACAAATTAAGCTCCTTTTTGCGATTAGACGCTTAGTTTACGAGATAAACGCATTTAAAGATTTCCATATGAAAATTCATAATTGGCCACCCATTTCATGGTGATATCCCCATATATTACAAGGGATTTCTTGAGTTATTCATAGTGATCACAAATTAAGCTCCTTTTTGCGATTAGACGCTTAGTTTACGAGATAAACGCATTTAAAGATTTCCATATGAAAATCCATCATTGGCCACCCATTTCATGGTGATATCCCCATATATTACAAGGGATTTCTTAAGTATTTTATAGTGATCACAAATTAAGCTCCTTTTTGCGATTAGACGCTTAGTTTACGAGATAAACGCATTTAAAGATTTCCATATGAAAATCCATCATTGGCCACCCATTTCATGGTGATATCCCCATATATTACAAGGGATTTCTTGAGTTATTCATAGTGATCACAAATTAAGCTCCTTTTTGCGATTAGACGCTTAGTTTACGAGATAAACGCATTTAAAGATTTCCATATGAAAATCCATCATTGGCCACCCATTTCATGGTGATATCCCCATATATTACAAGGGATTTCTTAAGTATTTTATAGTGATCACAAATTAAGCTCCTTTTTGCGATTAGACGCTTAGTTTACGAGATAAACGCATTTAAAGATTTCCATATGAAAATTCATAATTGGCCACCCATTTCATGGTGATATCCCCATATATTACAAGGGATTTCTTGAGTTATTCATAGTGATCACAAATTAAGCTCCTTTTTGCGATTAGACGCTTAGTTTACGAGATAAACGCATTTAAAGATTTCCATATGAAAATCCATCATTGGCCACCCATTACATGGTGATATGCCCACATATTACAAGTGATTTCTTGAGTTATTCATAGTGATCACAAATTAAGCTCCTTTTTGCGATTAGACGCTTAGTTTACGAGATAAACGCATTTAAAGATTTCCATATGAAAATCCATCATTGGCCACCCATTTCATGGTGATATCCCCATATATTACAAGGGATTTCTTGAGTTATTCATAGTGATCACAAATTAAGCTCCTTTTTGCGATTAGACGCTTAGTTTACGAGATAAACGCATTTAAAGATTTCCATATGAAAATTCATAATTGGCCACCCATTTCATGGTGATATCCCCATATATTACAAGGGATTTCTTGAGTTATTCATAGTGATCACAAATTAAGCTCCTTTTTGCGATT
>CAXIUB010000112.1:0-33054 GCA_964034835.1 Muscina levida | reverse complement strand
TATAAAAATATAAAAATATAAAAATATAAAAATATAAAAATATAAAAATATAAAAATATAAAAATATAAAAATATAAAAATATAAAAATATAAAAATATAAAAATATAAAAATATAAAAATATAAAAATATAAAAATATAAAAATATAAAAATATAAAATATAAAAATATAAAAATATAAAAATATAAAAATATAAAAATATAAAAATATAAAAATATAAAAATATAAAAATATAAAAATATAAAAATATAAAAATATAAAAATATAAAAATATAAAAATATAAAAATATAAAAATATAAAAATATAAAAATATAAAAATATAAAAATATAAAAATATAAAAATATAAAAATATAAAAATATAAAAATATAAAAATATAAAAATATAAAAATATAAAAATATAAAAATATAAAAATATAAAAATATAAAAATATAAAAATATAAAAATACAAATATAAAAATATAAAAAAATAAAAAAATATAAAATATAAAATATAAAATTATAAAAATATAAAAATATAAAAATATAAAAATATAAAAATATAAAATATAAAAATATAAAAATATAAAAATATAAAAATATAAAAATATAAAAATATAAAAAATATAAAAATATAAAAATATAAAAATATAAAAATATAAAAATATAAAAATATAAAAATATAAAAATATAAAAATATAAAAATATAAAAATATAAAATATAAAAATATAAAATATAAAAATATAAAAATATAAAAATATAAAAATATAAAAATATAAAAATATAAAAATATAAAAATATAAAAATATAAAAATATAAAAATATAAAAATATAAAATATAAAAATATAAAAATATAAAAATATAAAAATATAAAAATATAAAAATATAAAAATATAAAAATATAAAAATATAAAAATATAAAATATAAAAATATAAAAATATAAAAATATAAAAATATAAAAATATAAAAATATAAAAATATAAAAATATAAAAATATAAAATATAAAAATATAAAAATATAAAAATATAAAATATAAAAATATAAAATATAAAAATATAAAAATATAAAAATATAAAAATATAAAAATATAAAAATATAAAAATATAAAAATATAAAAATATAAAAATATAAAAATATAAAAATATAAAAATATAAAAATATAAAAATATAAAAATATAAAAATATAAAAATATAAAAATATAAAAATATAAAAATATAAAAATATAAAAATATAAAAATATAAAAATATAAAAATATAAAAATATAAAAATATAAAAATATAAAAATATAAAAATATAAAAATATAAAAATATAAAAATATAAAAATATAAAAATATCAAAATATCAAAATATCAAAATATCAAAATATAAAAATATAAAAATATAAAAATATAAAAATATAAAAATATAAAAATATAAAAATATAAAAATATAAAAATATAAAAATATAAAAATATAAAAATATAAAAATATAAAAATATAAAAATATAAAAAGATAAAAATATAAAAATATAAAAATATAAAAATATAACAATATAAAAATATAACAATATAAAAATATTAAAATATAAAAATATAAAAATATAAAAATATAAAAATATAAAAATATAAAAATATATAAATATAAAAATATAAAAATATAAAAATATAAAAATATAAAAATATAAAAATATAAAAATATAAAAATATAAAAATATAAAAATATAAAAATATAAAAATATAAAAATATAAAAATATAAAATATAAAAATATAAAAATATAAAAATATAAAAATATAAAAATATAAAAATATAAAAATATAAAAATATAAAAATATAAAAATATAAAAATATAAAAATATAAAAATATAAAAATATAAAAATATAAAAATATAAAAATATAAAAATATAAAAATATAAAAATATAAAAATATAAAAATATAAAAATATAAAAATATAAAAATATAAAAATATAAAAATATAAAAATATAAAAATATAAAAATATAAAAATATAAAAATATAAAAATATAAAAATATAAAAATATAAAAATATAAAAATATAAAAATATAAAAATATAAAAATATAAAAATATAAAAATATAAAAATATAAAAATATAAAAATATAAAAATATAAAAATATAAAAATATAAAAATATAAAAATATAAAAATATAAAAATATAAAAATATAAAAATATAAAAATATAAAAATATAAAAATATAAAAATATAAAAATATAAAAATATAAAAATATAAAAATATAAAAATATAAAAATATAAAAATATAAAAATATAAAAATATAAAAATATAAAAATATAAAAATATAAAAATATAAAAATATAAAAATATAAAAATATAAAAATATAAAAATATAAAAATATAAAAATATAAAAATATAAAAATATAAAAATATAAAAATATAAAAATATAAAAATATAAAAATATAAAAATATAAAAATATAAAAATATAAAAATATAAAAATATAAAAATATAAAAATATAAAAATATAAAAATATAAAAATATAAAAATATAAAAATATAAAAATATAAAAATATAAAAATATAAAAATATAAAAATATAAAAATATCAACATAATCCATTTCACACAACTCTTGTAAAAACAAATTCTATTAGCAATAATAGAATATATCTTAAACCGAGCAATGAAAAACATATTCATATTCTGCACAGATCGATAAAAACAAACAAGAGAATACATACACGCGAGGAACACTGGGTTGGCATTTGATGCCTAAAACAATTCTATGCTATTTTGTCCGATGGACAAAGCATAGGCAAGAGCTTGTGTGGATTGTGTTGACGTTGTCTTCGTTGATACCATTTTCGCACCGGTGTGTGTGAGCTTCACATTGATTGTGTGAAGATTTTAACACTTAAGGTTGTGATAATGAGTGGAGAAGGCACAGCAAACGGCACTGATGATGATGGTTTGGCAACCATCGAAATAGCTATCTGCCCTGCCAGCTGTCAACATAATCCATTTCACACAACTCTTGTAAAAACAAATTCTATTAGCAATAATAGAATAGATCTTAAACCGAACAATGAAAAACATATTAATATAAAAATATAAAAATATAAATATATAAAAATATAAAAATATAAAAATATAAAAATATAAAAATATAAAAATATAAAAATACAAAAATATAAAAATATAAAAATATAAAAATATAAAAATATAAAAATATAAAAATATAAAAATATAAAAATATGAAAATATAAAAATATAAAAATATAAAAATACAAATATAAAAATATAAAAAAATATAAAAATATAAAAATATAAAATTATAAAAATATAAAAATATAAAAATATAAAAATATAAAAATATAAAAATATAAAAATATAAAAATATAAAAATATAAAAATATAAAAATATGAAAATATGAAAATATAAAAATATAAAAATATAAAAATATAAAAATATAAAAATATAAAAATATAAAAATATAAAAATATAAAAATATAAAAATATAAAAATATAAAAATATAAAAATATAAAAATATAAAAATATAAAAATATAAAAATATGAAAATATAAAAATATAAAAATATAAAAATATAAAAATATAAAAATATAAAAATATAAAAATATAAAAATATAAAAATATAAAAATATAAAAATATAAAAATATAAAAATATAAAAATATAAAAATATAAAAATATAAAAATATAAAAATATAAAAATATAAAAATATAAAAATATAAAAATATAAAAATACAAATATAAAAATATAAAAAAATAAAAAAATATAAAAATATAAAAATATAAAATTATAAAAATATAAAAATATAAAAATATAAAAATATAAAAATATAAAAATATAAAAATATAAAAATATAAAAATATAAAAATATAAAAATATACAAATATAAAAATATAAAAATATAAAAATATAAAAATATAAATATATAAAGACTGTAGAAAATAAAAAAATCAAATAACTTCCGAAAAATTAGAACGCATTTTTCGTGTAGAAGCATTTAAGCCTCTCTGGGATTCAGTGGAACAACGATTTCCTTCATTCGGTAGATCTCTGTTATGATGACAACAAAAGCCGTATAAAAAACTAAGGTAAGATATGGTTTTTATATTTGAAATAAAAACAAAAACCAATAAATAAATGGGGATGTAAGTGTATTTAATGTTTGTATTAAATAGGAGTTTGTGAAAAAATGTCTAGTGCAGACATTGCCAAACTTTTGTATCTATCAAATTTGTAGAAATATATATCAATATGTCATCCTCTTCAATTAGGTTCGATATAACCCTAAATAAACATTATTTTTGAATTTTTGATGCTTTTCATTCCGTAATTTTTTTCGAATACTGAAAAAAGTTCTCTCTTTGTTGAGGAAACGAACGTGAAAGTGTCGTCAAGTAGAAATGGGATATAATATAATGAACACCAGTATATGGTACAGGTTTTGACAACATTCCGTAAAATAATAGTACCTAAAAGTAATCTTTTTGTGGTTGCATGTAGAAAATAATTCCGTTTCGAAACGTTCTTTTGCGCTCTGCAGATAGTTCGTCACACCAAGCTTAGATAACAGCTCTTTCATCTAGTCCATTTAACGAAATTTTGGTCGAAAAAACTCAATATTAATCAATATGCAACAATAATTTCAATACTCTTACGGCCTTATTCATAAAAACTTATAAGAGGTTTATAAACCATTTTTAAGCAATTTTCGACAAAACAATATTCATAAACGATTCACATCTTCAATAAGTTAAAGTAGGGTTGTCTCTACTTTAAGCATGCTATAACTTGACGTTTGTACAATTTATTGCATATTTATGAATTTGAGATCTTTATTTTGAGTTTTTCGGCATTTTTCCTATTGAAAAGAGTTGTTTCATTCATTCATTGTGTAGGAAATTTTCTTCTTAATCATTGCGCACATAGAAAAATATCTAAATAGACACTTTTCATTCATGAATACCATTTTGAAAAATATTTCTCCAAAATTCTTCAAACATAATTTGTAAATAATGAAATAATATTCGTGATGTATAAACAATCAAAACAAGGAAACAATGTAATCGGTATCCGATTATAATTTCAACATGAGGAAAAGAAAATCACATTTTTTAATATAATTTTTACTTTAACGTCTTTCTAATCATCATAAGAATCGTAGTCAATGAAAAATTGAGCTATAATAATGTTCATAGTTATTATAAGTGCAAATACATATTTGGTATCCGATTATAAAGCTTTTGCATCCGATTATAAAGCTGTTTTTGTACATCATTAACGACCAATAACAGTCGGCATTGCCACCTGAACACATAAAGCTAAAGTGCTGATAAAAAACGTTTATGAATACAATTTCTTATTAAAGGTTTTTAGAGCTAAAGAATACTTTAGCTAGAGAACGCTTCATACCTACTTTAGAAATTTTTTATGAATATGGCCGTTAAACTATATTCAACATTAATTGTTTGAACAATTTCACCATTTGAGATGTATTGAACCTTAATAATGTTTAATGGCCAATATGATTTCCACCAGTTGCGTTTCCAATGTTGTGTTTTTCTTATGTTGCTTTTGGAGCAAATTAAATATTTCCTCTTCTTAAAGGATATAATTGTAATTATGCAATTTCATATTGAAGTCGTCGTAGGGATACTTGTAGAGAAGAAGACAGCATCGCAGTAATGCAAGTATGTGTGAGGGTATTTTAAACGAATTTCTGATACGGCTCATTGTCAATGCATGCGCTACGCGTTTATGAAAATTTAAAAAAATAGAGAATATATGGAAAGGGAAAACACGAGGAATATATCAATTTACTAGTGTAGTGTTTAAAGTATCATCTTATTCGTTTATTTACATATTCACTTAGAACATTGTTTTACAATGACAAAATTTAAGGCCAATTCAGTCAACCAATTCCTCATTTAAATTCAACTAGGTTTATTTTTTGGCAAATTTGTAATTTTGTTAGAAAGGTAACCCAAAAAAAAAAAAACAAAATTTAAATATATGTATGTAAAGTCATGCTGTTTTGTAGTATTTTCGAACAATTTTACCCATAAATCTAGTGTTCTTTATGAGAAGTTCATGCTTTCTTCCACTAATGCATAGTTTATTGACCTTATAAATAGAATTTCATAACGAAAATGTGCCATTTGACGCATGTACCTTAGTAATCAATCAGTAAACTTAGACTAATGCAAACAGAAGCTAAATGCATAGAACTTGTTAAAAATATGAAATATGCTCAGTAAGTAAGAGGTTTTCACAGAAATACAAATCCCTTGGTATATAATAAATTATGACTGTTTTGTTTTAACCAGCACCAGACAGATAGTATACTCCAGGCGCGTGTTCTCTATGTGCAAATCTTAAAATCACTTCGCGTAGCAATGACAACATCGTTGTTGCTGCAAATAAAGTTGTCTGAATTCACAGTGTCTCACCACAAATGCAGACATGATAAAAGGTTTGAATATTGAGACTGTTAACTTATAACCATTTATCATTTTTGTGTGAGCTCAAGTATCTGCAGCGAGTACGTACTGTAAAAGAATTTTAAAAAGTTGTTAAATTTGCTGATGTTCACAAATCCTATAGAAATTCTTATGATAATTGAATTAAATACTTAATTTTTTGTTACAAATTTAGATGGTTAGCTTTCTGCTATGTTATTTTAATTGAAAATTTAATGAAAACTAAATTAAATTATTAAAAAGGGTGAAGCAAAACTCATTTCACTTTTTTAACGATGGCACATCTAAGAATATTTGGGCCGGCCGTGTTATGATGGTAAGGACATGCGATGCCACCTCGTTGTTGTCGACAGAAACTTTGCAGTATAGTGTAGTGTCAATCGGTTAGTCTAGTAAAAGCTTCTCAAAAAGCTGACGTTCGCATTCGTATATAAACAAGTAGATGTCGTTCGTGTTGAGTCTAAAAATAAAAAGCGTGTTAATTCACAATAACAAATTGCATCATTTTTGACAGTTGACAGATTTTTTCATAAGACCCTGTTCAACAATGACCTAGTGCATGTTATAGATCTTGTCGAGTGAAACATAAAATCTGTATACCAATGTAACCTAACACCCTCAAAATCTTGACTTACTGTAAAAATCTCGGTTTTCCGTTACATTTTTCTCTTTAAGGTATACGACTCTATCAATTTTTAACAGAGTTTTGATTAACGGTCTTGGAAAGAAACCTTTCCAAAGATACATATACTTATACAGAAAAAATTACATTCCTGACAATTTTGCCTCGAAACCGCAAACTTTTGGACTTTCACTTCACTTTCGGATAAAATGGCACTATAGCTCTATGTATGGAGCTGTATCCGTCACAAAGAGTAAAACTTTATACCTATTGAAATTGACTACCAGATTGCTTATGGTGCCGTCACACAGCGAGCAATTGTCGAGTAGTTAGTCCTTTTCAAAGCTGCTGTCTGTTGTAAAAATTTCTTACTTGCAATTTCCTTGTCAGAACTTAATACACCTGCTAAACGTTAGCCACATTTCTGCGTGCTGCATCTATAGTTTCATCAATTGGGATCCATATAAATTGATTTTTTAGTTTTGCTTGTATATTGTCCAGTTGATTTATACATTTTTAAGTTTTTAGTTTTAAGAACTGAATCGGGTGGCACTTGATAGGTCGTGTATTCCTCAAATAGTATTATTATATTTTGGTTTCTCATTTTGTGAAGTAGGATGTCAGCAGACACAAAAAACTCGGCACAGTTTTTCCTGAAAATCATGTTCATTTGAGAGTCTACCGGAGCATACTGGCAGAAACAATTGTTTTTTCTGCTTATTTTCACTCCTTTCACTTATTTGAATATTTTTGTGCAGCTTCACTTGAAATCTGTGATCTACTGTAATATTTTTACTGCCGATTTTACAAGAGAGTAATCCTCCATCAGCTCGCAAGTTAGGAGATTCTTTTCTGCTTTTTTGGTGGTTGAAAAACACATATTTTTAATGTTTTTTTTATTGAATAAGAACGCGCGTGAAAAACAGTATTTTTAAATGTTTAAAGTTCCACAGTTTTATAAAATAAACAAACAAGCAAACCTGTAGCAGATTTGGCTGTTACATTTGAAAAAAGCAAAGTTGCAATGACTTCCTTGTTTTTACGAACGAAAAATGTATGTGAAACTAGAAACTAGCTGGCCCGGCAGACTTCGTCCTGCCTCCAAATTTTTGTAAAATATGTTGAGTGTAGTCGAAATCTAAAAACGATTGGTTTATTTTTTTGACCTCTAAAATATTTCAATTTAAAGGCCGAGGTTTTCCCGGACAAATTCTGTTATTCATATATCTTAAAGATTATTATATATTATTATAAGAATTGCTAAAACGGATCAGCAGTGTCGTCCATGATGGGATGAAAACTTACTTATTGATAGGCATATATTCTAAAACCACATTTTTAAGCCGATTGACTGACCTATAACTTTCAGCGTTGGTGTACTGGGTGATTGTATCTTTTTATCCTAAGGATTCATTAGCATTCATTAAGCTCAGCAACCCCATTAACCGTATGGTCTGGGTGATATCAACAGTTATTCCTATTTTCGTTATTGTCCCCTAAAATTTTGAAATGGGAAAAGCAACTTTGTGAAGCTCTCTAATTCAGTAGGAAGTGCGCCGTTATAAAAGTTAGTCATTCTTCTTTAAGCCTTTTTGCAGTCTGGGTGACCATCTACAGCCAATCCTTAACTTTCACTGAAATTTTGGGACAAATGGGGTCAACCGTTTTCACAATTAGTGGTGACATGAAATATAGACTTCTGAATAGCTATGATGTTAAAAAACGTAACTAAATGACATTCCAAAAATTAAGTGTATCATAAGCTAAACACCGGCAACTGGTTCCTAACATACGTTCACAATTTTCTCATGCCAAAAATATCATATATTTTAAGTTTAAGTAAAATCGGACAGTCGATATTCAAAATCTTCTCATGCCAAAAAAATCATGTATTTTAAGTGGAAGTAAAATCGGACAATTGATATAAATTTTCGAAATAATTCAACCCCAGCCAAATCAACTGCGGGTCCATATATACAAAAAAAATATTTCATAATAAAACAAATATACATACTAAATTTCAATCAAATTGTTTAATTCGTTAAAATTTTCATTATAATTCCACCATAGCGACAGCAACCGGGTCAATTTATACAAAAAAAATTTTCTCAATGTTCCACAAATATAAATACTAAATTTTAGTTAAATTTGTACATGCATTAAAATTTTCGATATAAATCCACCCTAGCGCCATCTACCGGGTCCATTTGTACATACGATTTTTTCTAATGATCTAACAAACATAGATTCTGAATTTCAGTTAAATTGGCCCATTCGCTAAAATTTTGATTGTAAACCGACCCCAGCGCCATCTACCGGGTCCATTTGTACATAAAATGTTTTCTCATGATCAAATGAATATCCATTCTAAATTTCAGTTGAATTGGGACATGCATTCAAATTTTCGATATAAATCCACCCTAGCGCCACCTGGATTTGATTTTTTTCAACACAAACAATATACGGAAAATTTCGAATCAAATAAAAAAAAAATCAGCCAAATCGCTCCAGCCGTTCTCAAGTGGTGGTATGACATACGTGGACCATTTAATTTTTATATATATAGGTATGACCTAAAATAAATGAAATATGCTTAAAAAAGGTTTTTTTCAAAATATGCTCTTAAGACCTAAATATGCCAAAATATGACTTTATAAGTAAAATATGCAAAATTATGCTCTAACAAATAGGTGTCAAAACACCTGTAGGACTATGAAACATATAAATTCCTTACCCATTAGTTCCCCTGTGATATACATATATATATGAAATATGATTAAAAAAGGATATTTTTTGTTTAAATATGCTCTTAAGACCTAAATATGCCGAAGTATGACTCTATGGGTAAAATATGCAATATAATGCTCTAACAAATAGATGCCAAAACATTTGAGGACCATGAAACATGTAAATACCTTACCCATTTGTTAATATCTCATTCTAAAAAAAACATGCATTTGCATATTTCCCGTTGCCCTGTTTATTATATTTAAAAGCACTATAAGTATGCCTTAAGTACTTTTTTTTATACTCAACATGTTTTTAACTGTACCAACAAGGACTATTTTTGTACCCACATGTACTTCTATTGCACCAGAAAGTACTTTTATTGTCCCAGAAAGTACTTGTAACATGACGAAATTAACATTTCGTCCGTACATTATAATATAGTAATAAATATAATAATAATCACATATCTCGTATAAATAGAATTTATGTACTATAATAATAATAATAATAACATTTAAATAGAACAATTTGGCAAAAAAAAAATATATATTTATGCTCACTCCTGTGGGATTTGAACCCGCAACGTAGAGATCGCCAGCCGGACGCTCTGCCACTACACCATCACAGACGGTTGCGATAGCGTATGACTAAGGCTCGTATCTGTACTGTTTTTCGCAGTACAGTACTGTTTTTCGACACCAAAAACTGCGTACTGCTTTTCTCCCTCAAAGTACTGTTTTTCGATACATAATAGAAATATAAACAGCGAACAGCGAATTCATGCGATAATATTGTTTACTTAAAAAAAAAACTCGAAGAAACACTGAAAATGCGTCAAGAGGATGATTTATTATCCCCAGCTGTAGTAGCAGAAAAGCAGAAACTTATTGACAGTGGATACAATTCGATTAAGATGGCTGCTTTACGCACTGATTTTTTCGGTAATATTGCCTGCTTTGATTTGAATGCTTTTATACTAATGGAATGAAGTCGAAGCCGTTATGAACAAGTTAAGGGAAAAGAATTTGTACAATGCCAATGAAAATGCGGTATATTTGCACACCCAATTTACATATATCAAAAACGAGCGACAAAATTATGCAATGGAGAGAAGGCAATGTTTCGAATGTGGATCGGTGGGTGGAGATATTTATTCATCTCAATAACGCTGATTGCGAATTCAAAGAAATGGCCACGATCGTTGAATATATTGTATGTTTGCCAGGAACTTCAGCATCAGTGGAGCGAATCTTCTCTGCAGTGAACAAAACTTAGACGTCAGGCAAAACCCGATTAGATGTGCAAACATTGAAGGCGATTCTGACCGTCAAACGTAATATGAAGTACAAATGCGTTGATTTCTACAATTACCTCAAAACGAAGCTGGCATTGCTTATCCAAATTGCTTCAAACGACAAATACAAAACAACTACAAAAGTTGATTCTGGAAATGATTGTTAATTTTTTTTACATATTGAATAAAATATATATGCTATGTAAATATGTACTGCGAAAAGTACTGTTTTTCCAAATCGATGTACTGCTTTTTTACAAAATTTCAGTGAAATGTACTGTTTTTGTCCAAAAAATATATACGAGCGTTACGTATGACCCACACAACACACACAGCATCACTGGCCAGCAACGCAAAGGCTGTCGCGACACACACAACAGCACCATCGATCAGCAGCACATACATTCTTTGCAATTGTGGCGTTCAGGCAATCGACATATAATGTCACATATAATATAAGAAGACGACGTTTTCCACAACGATTGTCTGATGACTCCTCCAAGACGAAGTTTATTGCCAAGTCAAGGAAAGTTATCGGATCTCCTTAATCCTTTGGGATTGTACGAAGACAAGCATCTTTGTTAAACGGACTATAAGTCTGTACAACCGGACAATAGGCCTGTATAATGTACTTTATTATTGTTGGAAGTGTAGCATCACTGTTTATTTGAAACCAATGGCAACCCATACATTTATGGTACTATGTTACTTACTACCACTTTACGCAACGATGTAATTTGAATTCCTGTAGAACATTGTTTGCTTCAAGTGGTCAGTCAGTCTTAAATCTTACTTCGTTAAATAAAGTTCCTTGTATATATTATTAAAGAATCTCGTGTTTGTGTTTCATTGTGTCTGCGTATTTTCAACAGGTTATGGGCCCAGACTCATACTCATGTAACTGTGCATCGCGAGAAAGAACACTGTGTGTGAAAGTTTAATAAAAGACTTAAGGAAAAGTAGTTAGGCTGTGTGAAAATAACGAAAACGAAGTTAAGTGACACTGTGTGTGAACATTTAGGACAAAAGCATTTAAAAATGAATTTAATGCAAATTGATAAATTGGATGATTCCAATTATGTGACCTGGTGCATCCAAATGAGAAGTGTTTTGGTGCACACGGATTTATGGTCAATTACGTGTGGTAGGGAAGTGAAATCCGAAACTGCCACACTAGCTGAGGGCGCTGCTTTTGACAACAAGAACGAGAAGTCATTAGCATCAATTTTACTATGTGTAAAGCCGACGCAGCTAAACCATCTCAAAAACTGTGAATCAGCGGCGCAAGCGTGGGACAAGTTGAAAGAGATCCACCAACCAAGAGGTCCGGCAAGAAAAATTATGCTTTTTAAGAAACTTTTATACATGAAGATGGCCGAAAATAGTAAGATTACAAATCATATTAATGATTTTGTGGACACCGTGGAAAATCTGGCAGAGGTGGGCATTACTCTCCCTGATGAGATGCTTGTTATTTTATTGTTGTCAAGTCTACCTAAATGCTTCGAGAAGTTTGTAGTTGCAATTGAGGCAAGGGACAGTTTGCCGTTATTCAGTTCATTGAAGGTGAAACTATTAGAAGAAGGCGCACGGCAGAATGAGACGGAGATCTCAGCGAGCGGCAGTAGCACAGCAGAAACCCTCATGCAAACGAAGACAAACAAAAAATACTCGATAAGAAATAACAACTCCCGTTTTGAACATTACAAAAACAAAAATAACGAACAAAACAACAGAAAGTGTTACAATTGTGGAAAACCAGGGCATTATGCAGCAAAGTGCAAACAACAAAAAAAGGATGAAAAGAATTCTTGTTTTATGACACAGTTGCTGACCATGAAGAACAAGAACAATGTGTGTGCAGACAATTGGTGCGTCGATAGCGGTGCAACCAGTCATTTTTGTTGTGTGCGTGAATTTTTTACGACTTATGAGGAACATGAGGAAAAAATACTGTTGCCTAATAATATGTGCGCAAAAGCAATCGGTCGTGGCGACGTTGATATTCGTGGAACCAACGTTACATTGAAGAATGTTTTACATGTGGTGGAAATACCGAACAATTTTATTTCTGTAAGCAAAGCCACAAG
This sequence comes from Muscina levida, assembly GCA_964034835.1. Taxonomy (NCBI): domain Eukaryota; kingdom Metazoa; phylum Arthropoda; class Insecta; order Diptera; family Muscidae; genus Muscina; species Muscina levida. Next base: position 19,864 of record CAXIUB010000112.1, on the reverse strand, counting down.
TGCGGGAATGCGAGTAATATTTGTAGACGATCATGTCAAAATAGTTGACAAAAACAATAACTGTATTTTCCGTGCATATGAAGACAATGGTTTGTTCCTATATAAAGGCAAAGAAGCAAAAACAGACAATAAATGTAACAATGTACAAAAAGTGGATGAACAGGCAATAAAATGGCACAATAGATTTGGACATGTAAATTTTAACTGTTTGAAAGAAATGATGAATAAAAATACGGTTCGCGGAATGAAAATAAAAAATATGCCAAACTCATTAGAGTGTGTTACATGTGCCAAAAGTAAAATTTGTGAGAAACCGTTTCAAGTGTCGCAAAGTCGGTCTGATGAACTGTTGCAAATCGTTCATAGTGACGTATGCGGTCCGGTTAATAAAAGTTCATTGGGTGGTTCTCGTTATTTCTTGACGTTTATAGACGATTATTCAAGACACGTTACAGTTTATTTCTTAAAATCAAAAGACCAAGTATTTAAGGCGTTCCAAGATTATAAAAGCGAAGTCGAGAAACAAACTGGAAAAATGATCAAGTGTTTAAGATCGGATAACGGCGGTGAATATATCAACAAAGATTTCGAGAACTATTTACGCGTAAACGGTATTAAAAGACAATTAACGGTGCCACATACCCCTCAACAGAACGGTGTTGCGGAGCGGGCAAATCGAACGCTAGTCGAGATGGGTCGTGCTATGCTCATTCACGCTGGATTACCTGAACAATTTTGGGCTGAAGCATTAAAAACTGCAGTGTATATTCGAAATCGTACGATAACGAAAATTCTTGGCGAAAAAACGCCATTTGAAATGTGGAACGGGTATAAACCAGCTGTAGGTCATTTGAAAGTTTTTGGAGTTAAAGCGGTCGCGCTCGATAAGACTTCTTCAAGAAAATTTACATCGAAAGGTAAAGAGCATATTATGGTTGGCTACAGTGATGAGAGCAAAGCATATAGATTGTACAGCCATGCAACGCGTAAAATAATAGTCGCTAGAAATGTGCAATTTTTTGAAGAAATGTTTGATGGCTGTGAACCCAATGACGGTGATAATGATGTGTTCATTTTTCACCACGACGAAAACATTCCAAAAGAACAATCCGCAGTAGCAGAAATTATTCAAGACGAAGTACGCGAACTGAACACCTCTTGTATAAATGAAACATTGACTGCAGAACATCCTAGTAATGAGGATGAGGGTGCTCAGCAAGAAGGAGCAGATGGCGCACAAGTGGTAAAAATTGGTCCAGGTAGACCCAGAATAATTCGCAACGGAAGCCGAGGACGTCCCAGAAAACTTTATAATGAGCTGCGTGCTATGGGTAGGTTGCAGATTGAAACACCCGAAAAAGTAGAAGACGCCTTAAATGGTCCACATGCTGACGAATGGTTGAAGTCAATGGAGGAGGAATACGATTCCCTTATTAAGAACGACACTTGGGAGCTGGTAGATTTACCGCCCGGTCAGTTAGCAATTGGTTGCAGATGGGTATATGCTGTAAAGCGTAACAAAGATGGAGGCGTAGCGAAACTTAAGTCCCGACTGGTAGCGAAAGGGTGCAGCCAACGATATGGTGTCAATTACTACGAGACTTTCTCTCCAGTGGTACGTTATGCGAACATAAGACTGGTGATTGCTTTGGCGGTAGAACACAACATTTATCTGCACCAAATGGATGTATCCTCTGCATATCTCAACGGAGATTTGCATGATATAGTGTTCATGAAACAGCCACAATGCTTTGAAGATGAGAAATATCCCACTAGAGTGCTGAAGCTGAAAAAGTCCCTGTATGGCTTAAAACAGAGCGGTCGTGAATGGAACTGCAAATTAAATGAAGTCCTTAATAAACTGGGTTTCAGCTCGTGTGTAAGCGATCCGTGCATTTACACAAAAGTAGAGAAAGGCGTCTACAATATAGTCGTTGTGTACGTGGACGATTTAATTATTGGTAGTTCGTCTTTACCGCAGCTGAGTAAAATAAAGCAGTTGATAGCAGCAGAATTTGATGTAGTAGATGGTGGTGAGCTGTCACATTTCCTGGGAATGGAGTTTAATCGAGAGGGTGATCTTGGATCGATTACTATATCCCAAAAGCAGTATATCCTAGATGCACTTGACAAATATGGCATGTTTGACTGTAAGGAAGTTGCCACACCATTGCAGCCAGGACATCAAGTAAACTGTACCAGCGCAGAATGTAGGAAGGTAGACCCAATTGTATACCAGTCTGCTATTGGTGTATTAATGTATTTGGCGTTGTCTACTAGACCTGACATTATATTATCTGTGACGAAATTGGCTCAAAGAAATTGTGACCCACACTCAGAACATGAAGCAGCCTACAAACACATATTCAGATATTTAAAGAAGACAGCCGACTATAAACTGCATTATAAGAAGACTGGAAACCCCATCGAATGCTATGTTGATGCGGATTGGGCCGGCGATGCCACTGACAGGAAGTCTTTCTCTGGCCACGTTTTTACGGCAGCTGATTGCGTGTTTGCTTGGAGTGCTAAGAAACAAAATATGGTATCACTCAGCAGCACAGAAGCCGAATATGTGGCGTTGTCATCAGCAGCAACAGAAGTAACTTATGTAAGAAAACTCTTGGCAGAATTGAAGTTTTCATATAACGGGCCGATGACCATATATAACGACAACCAAAGTGCACAATGCTTAGTGCGAAATCCCACATATCATTCGCGGAGTAAGCATATTGCAATTAAATATCACCATGTTCGAGATATGTACTCCAAAGGCGAAGTTCAGACCAGATATATACCGACTGATGATATGATGGCCGATATTCTAACAAAAAACTTATGTAAATTAAAACACAATAAATTTACTAAATGTATGGGCTTATATTAGAATTTTTAAGATTGTTTAAAATAAAGTTATGTTGAGAAGGAGTGTTGGAAGTGTAGCATCACTGTTTATTTGAAACCAATGGCAACCCATACATTTATGGTACTATGTTACTTACTACCACTTTACGCAACGATGTAATTTGAATTCCTGTAGAACATTGTTTGCTTCAAGTGGTCAGTCAGTCTTAAATCTTACTTCGTTAAATAAAGTTCCTTGTATATATTATTAAAGAATCTCGTGTTTGTGTTTCATTGTGTCTGCGTATTTTCAACAATTATACCAGCATCTATTTTAATTACACCAATGTACTTTTATGGTTTAAAAGATACTAAAATTTTATTTTATAGTACTATTTATGTACTTAAAAGTAACTTTATTATACTAAAATTCACTTTTATTGAACCAGATAATATTTTACTGTACCAAGCAGCACTGTTATTGTACCCAAAATATACCAATATATATATGAATAGTTTATTCCGAAATTAGCAGATGGAACTAATTTAACTGATAGCCACGCAATTAAAAGCCGTTTTATGTTTTGATTTTTAAAGTTCGAGCATTTTTTCCCACTCGTTTATATATATTCCTATAGAATTTAGGAACCATTATTTTAAATGGACATAAATAATTACGAGATAAAAATTTTGTTTAGCCTTAAGGAAATTATGGCAATATGTTACTACATACAATACAATAATAGCCTGTGCTTTATATCAAAGTATTTTTTTTTGTTTTTTTTCTAATAACAATACAAAATTGTACAGTAAAATTTAATACGCGTTAAAATATCAAAATTTACTAACGATTCGAAAAAAAAACTCACAATAATTAAATTAAGCCCAAAATATGCCTAAAACTATGTATTAGTATAAATAAAATTCTCAACTAAAGCTGTAGTAATAGTTTGCAAATACCCAAAATAACTAAAACAGATGAACAAATTGCGGAATTTAAAACAACAATTTAATTGAAAAAGGCCAATCAATAAACACGCACACATACACTGCATTTTACTGCATCGACGCAACACACACACATACATCAATAGGGGAAAAAAACTTTATCTATGCATGTGCTACATTTCACCCATATCCGTTTTCGAAAATATATATCAGACTGATAAAAAAAACACACATACACGAATGCACATAATCACACACTCGGCACATGCACCCTCTAACACATACGCTAATGCATTACATTGAATTTAGGTATGAGAGAGAGAGAGGAAGTTGGTATGTTGATGTGAATATATTGAAGAGAATTTTTTTATTCATTTTGCTTATTTTAGCATAGTTGTGGTGTTTTTGTTTTGGATTAGCTGTTTGATGTGGTGAGGCCACAAACACTTTTAATTTCAAGTTTTGCAAAGTCGTTTTTTATTGTGGATTAGCCAATTGATAATGTAGCCACAAACACTTTTAATTTCAGCCTTCAAAAAAAACAGAAAATTACCAATTGAAATGAATTATTTACACTTTGTTGATTTAACGAAATTTGAATAGTTAGGCGAATTTTTTCGCTCCAATATCCATTTTTTTTCACAAAAAAAACATAAAATAAATCCATATAGTGTTGTTAATAAGAGTTCAACGATCGTATTGATTAGTTATCAATTTGCGTTAGTGTATCTAATGATACACCATATTGACTTAACGATCAGAAAATATTTTAATTTTTTTATTTTATTGTTGTTGTCATAATGGCCATATCTCATTTGCCATCAACCATCGAACGGCAAGTCAAGTTTATACAATGTCTTTGTTATCATTATTACAAATTTATTAATAACACCTTGGTAATAAGACTATCCTATTACACGAGATAAAATGTGACTGTATATGTAATTTATTCCAAATATTATTTTCAGCATCAGCACTATAATATATAACCATGACATGCTGCTATTTAAACACACACGTACACACCCTCACAATCATACAGATAAAATATTCTCATATCAATTACAAAATTAAATTTAAATTTTAGCGCTTGTTATGGGCTACACACATCGTGATGTGTATGGCATGCTATAATACAACTAAATATACAATTTATAATTAAATTGAATACTTTTAATAATAACAGCATAATCCAATAGAGAATTATAAAATTTGAACATTGATTGATGATATTTCATCCATATAATTTAGAATGTAAAATAGGCAGTGCAGGATACGAAAGCTGAAAAATATAAACAAAATAATAGCCATAAATAATTGTATGTCAAATAATTTGCTCCAATTGTCGTTTAGCAATTGTGGAGTGGAGTCGATTTGATTGAGCTCTGCATAATCCTATAACACAGTACAACATTTTTCAGCTCATTGATTTGGTACTCAATTCTGAGAACTGCATAAGAGAGATGCCCAAAAAAAAAGAAGTTCTGTATCATCTGTTTTCTCAAGATACATGCCATAATAATTTAATATCGATTAGAAGTTAGTAAGTATTATATAGGGGTGGTTAAATGTTAAGGGCCGATGTTGATTTTGAATAAAACACATGGTCCAAATTTTCGATGACGCTGATGCCTAATTGAGGTTCTATGCCGTTAAAGTGCCGAATTATCTCGTCCTTTAGCTCTTGAATTGTTGCACATTACACATTTTCTTTCAAATAACCCCATAAAAAGAAGTCCAATGTGGTTAAATTACATGACCACGCCATTACATTGGCCGCCAATTGACATCGCCACCACGTGAGATAATACGGCCATTGAATTTGTCGTGCAAAATAGCTATTGTTTCGTTAGCTGTGTGGCAAGTGGCAACGTTCTGTTTAAACCACATATCGTCCACATTCATATCTTCCAATTCGGACCATAAAAAGTTCGTTATCATCTCACGATAACGAACACCATTCATAGTAACTGCCTGACCGGCCTCATTTCGGAAAAAATACGGCCCGATGATGCCGCCAAGCCCATAGAGTCACCCTTTGTGGGTGCATTGGTTTTTCGACAATCACTTGGATTATCATTCGCCCAAATTCGGCAATTCTACTTATTGACAAATTTACTGTGTTGAAAATGTCCCTCATCACTGATAATAAGCCTGGATAACTTTAACGCGTTGCTCGAGTGTGTGTCTTTCCACAGTTCAAATTGATTTAGTCTGAAATTGAGAAATGTCAAAAGAAATGCAGAAAAGAATTTGATGTTTAGGTGTGGTTCTCATTCAACATCGGTCCTTAGAATTTAACCATCCTTTATTTTAACCCTAGAGCAACATTTTCTGACCAAATTTTTATGTTCAATCTGCGGTGGATGGGCTAGGTAAAACTTTATTTTAGCCCTAAAGAGATAACATTTGATACACATATAGCACTCGGCACTATGTTTACAAATTTTGAGAGAAAATTTTATTTGTATTTTCACCCTAGAGAGATAAAACTTGATATATTCCTAGCGTTTTTTTCTTATCTTGTAGTTTTCTCGAAAGTTGAAATATTTTGAAGATAATGTTCATATTAAAAAATGTAGTATTTGGACAGTACTATAATGTTCGATTAATGAAACTTTACTTAAAATGTTGTATTCAAAATTATGACTAACACAAAGTGCGTTACAGACACACACACAATTTTCCACAGCAACTTGAAGTGTCTAAGAATATTTGCGAAATGAAACGAAAATTCTTATGTGAACTTATGTGAAATTTCTTGTAAAATAAAGAAGACATGTTCGAATTTTATAAACAACTTACCTTACACTTAAAATTCTTTTACCTATTATGCTTCTTCAATCTAAACGTGCGTTGCGAACACACGCATTGTTTTATGGATAACACAGAAGGACAAATAAACAATACCTGGAAATTATACTATTTTTCTGATATGTGCTGCTGAGCACTACAAGAATCAGCTTTTGAAATTTCCCAAAACGCCAAAAATCTTGAGTTACGCGTAAAAAACCGGGTTTTCGTATCTTTACTCACTTATAAGCCAGAAACGCGGGTAAATATGAACCGATTTTAAGTTTCTCAGAGGATTTGAAAGGAAGAGACTTTCCAACGATATATATATAGTTTGTTTTGTTAAAGTTCAACAAATTCATTATATGATTACAAAAACAAAAAGTTAAATATATAGCAATTTTTTACTATGAAATCGTCCGTCATTCCACTGAAAATACCCATATAAACTACTGAGCCGATTCCAACACAATATATAAACACATAAAAGGTTATGTAAATTTAAAATTTTCTAAGTTCATTTCAATAATATTGCACTAACCCTCTTTGAATTACCATTAATAATGTTTAGAAACGTCTAAAAACAAAATTAATATTTTTACTTAAAATTTTTAAAAAAAAAACCATCCATAGAATATAAAATGTTGGCCATATTTTTAATACTGGAGCAGCAGTACATCAAAATTGTATAGTGATTTTTGAAGTGTTTAAAATTTTTACATTTTGTTGCCTTGTGCTATTTTATTTATAGCCACGTCCATTTCAACAAGTAAAAAACTTAATTCACTATTTTAGTTTTCTTAAAGGATTACACACAGCTAATTTCATATTTTCAGCATGACGCGTTTAGTCAAAATATACCTTTTTGACACGCCTATTTCTACCGCCCCATTTAGAATATCCAAAAATTCCTTCTGCTCGCTAAAAGCAGCAACCACCCCAAATGCTTTCATTATATCTACATACGTTTAGTTAGGATGCTGATAATCATCCACTCAGTCAGTAAACAAGCAATATTTGTTATTCTGTTTTGTGCTGAACAACTCCTTAAGACAAATAATTGCCCAAATATTTGCAACTGTAGCAGTAAATTTTTACTCACAAAGATGTCCTCCTTACAATATGAAGTTATTTTTTTCATTTATTTACACTTTGGGTTACATAATTTCAATTTTAGTAGCGATGTCTGTTGTTTTTGTACAAAAAATATAGCCTATGTCGCCCAGTGGCAACGTAGTATTCTACTGCTGAAAGAATTTTTAAAATCGGATGAGTAGTTAAGAAGATTACCTCCTACATACTAACTGACACGCTCGCAAATATTTCCTTTTTATAATATCAGTATAGAGTAAAGATAGATTAAATACCTTCCACTCAACCCATTACCTCAAAAGCTCTCTGCATAATATACATATCCTTAACAATTTGATTTAACAAAGTTTCTTTTTGATTCTTTTTACATAATGAAAACATTTGTAATTACATATGAAAAAAAATTCCATCAAACGTGCATTACAACAAATAGTTAGTTGACAAAGAGCACCACCACTAGACAAAGGATCGCATACGAAAATGTAACCACTTGCCGTTGACAACATTACAAAGCAACATTAACAGCTATTGCCACTATAACAGACAGAAAGAGGAAATACAATCGAAAGCTATCAGCTATTTTTGCTACACATTTACAATGCAGAATATTTCGTAAACCATTGCCATAATGAGCGGCGACTACAATAAAATGTATTTAAACGGTAAAATTGTCTAAAGAGCTGTCGTATGTATTTACGCATGCTGATATCGAGATGTCAACAATACCAGATCCCTCCTTAACCGACATCACCGCAACAGCAAGACTGATTCCGCGAACAGCAGAAAACTTACAAAAGCTTCAAATGTGCAGGAGATGTTGGTAGCGCAGCACTTAATGTCAATGAAATTAAATGTAATGAATTTTCTCGTAAAATCCAGTTATTGTGACAACAGGAAAAAGCACAACAGTAAAACTGACACAAGAGCAGACAAACGCATTTACACATGACCACATCGCCATGTGCCCAAAAGTACCACGCCACAAATACAATGTTTTTAACATAACCTCTGCTTAAAATGTACATAATGGTTATTGTGGCACAAGGCAAAGGATTTACAGTCAGAGTAATTAAATATAAAGGGAAATCGTTGCTGCAAAGACTTTGAACTATCGAAAGTGATAATGCACAATAGAGGTTATGAGCAGTCAGAACAATTATGAATTGAAAACGCGCTGAAAATTTAATTTTTTTCAATAATTTAAATAAAGGATGTAATTATTTGTTGTTAAATTCATTAACATTTTCCACACTGTAACAATTTATGCAGTACTAAGACATTGTCTGTAAACTTCTGGCCATACGACTCCTATCCTATCCCTTGCCGATTACGCTCGACTAGCAGACAACGAATAATATTTAAATAATTCCACTTAAAAATCTTGTAATTTCATTAACTCTAAGTCAAAACAGTAGACATTGTTGAATATTGCAGAAATGGCATTGAGTGAGGGAAGTCATCTGTCAGTTCGCCTGACTGAAACCTATGTACTGGTTTGAACTTTACGGTCTCCATTATACCGCATATGACATAAGAAGTGATTTAAGATGTGTTTTCTTACATTGTGAATTCCGTGAATGTCAGGTACACCAAATATACAACAAGAACATCTACGTGAGTTTTCCAGTTAGTCCTACCAGATGGTGGTCCTTCCAACGATGTTCGAGTCTCCCTGCTCTGCGTCGACCTTCAGGTATGCCTTCAAACACCTTTCTAGCTAAAACATTTTCATCCATCCTGACAGCATTTCCCAGCCATCTTTTAGCTACGGCGATGTCGTGGTAAAGCGAATGGTTCATCCGATGGCGAAACTCGCCGTCAACACAGAGAGGTTCATATATTATTCGGAGTACTTTTTTCTTGAATACTCCCAGGTTTTGCATGTCCTTTGTCGTAAGCACACACGATTTGGCGGCATGCAAAAAAACGGGTAAGATTAGCACCTGGTAAAGCTGTTTCTTAGTATTCCAGGATAAGGTGGTGTTACTAAAGTGCTGCCGTGTCCTTGGCTGACATTATTTTTCTTGTTGAAGGAACATCCGAGGTATGTAAACTTATCTTCTACCTCAAAACAAAAATTTTCAACGTTCACGGTGTGTCCCCATCGAGAGGTCTCTTTAATCGTTGAAAAGATTATTTTTTTGTCTTCGTTGACCGCATATCCATTTTTGTTGACTCCTTTTCTAACGATAAGAAAACTGCAGTAACGTCCAGCAGATTTCAGCCAATGATGTCTATATCATCGGTATATGCTAGTGGTATTTGGCTCTTGTTGACACCAGCCTTTCTCATCACCTTCTCCATAAATATATTAAATAGTGTACAGGACAGGCTACCACCCTGCCTGAGACCTCTTTCCGTGTTGAATGGTTCGGACTGATCTCTACCAATCTTAACCGAGGATTTGGTATTGTCCAAGGTACATCTGCAAAGTCGAGGCAGCTTTGCAGGAATACCAAACTCAGCCAAGACCTCATAAAGCCTATTCCTCATCGGAGAGTCGAAGGCAGCTTTGTAGTCAACAAAGAGTTGGTAGGTGTCGATTTGCTTTTCATAAGTTTTTTTTTCAGGATTTGTCGAGTAGTGAATATTTGATACGTCTAAAGCCGCACCGATAAGATCCAATTGGTTTTTCTACAATTGGCTTTAGACGTTCACACAATATGCTCGAAAGGACCTATATAACTCGAGAACTACTAGTCCGATTTAGCTGAAACAAATTTAAAAAAATAAGAATTTCAATTCCTTTAATCAGTTCATATAGCGGTTCCCTGTATAAGCAACAGTTTCACTTTTCCATTCATTTAATGATTTCGATCAGGGTTTATTTTGTAGCAGTTACACTAAAACTCTTGTACTCCGTGGCGTGTGATTTACGTGGAATATTACTTATGATAATCATATGCCACCATCTAACAAAAGAGCCTAAAACTTCACAAATTCTAACTTCATTTAAATTATTATGGCATGTAACTTGAAAAAACGAATGATGCAGAACTTCTTCTTTTTGGGGCTTCTTTCAAGTGCTGCTCTCAGGATTGAGTCCCAAAATTATGTGTTGTACTGTGTTATTAAACTCTCTCAAGTGTATAAAACGTGTATTGTACTATTTTGTGAAAGATGTTTTTCATACATATATTCGTAAATCTCAATGTTAAAGGTCACTCACATGTCCCCTACCGGCACCATATTGAAAGCGACAATTATAAAAATGTGGATGCTAGTCTGTGTTTGAGCCTATACTCTTACACAAACATGCGTGAACTCTCTCGTGGGGTTCATGTGCGCCACATACGTTTTTGGGGCCAATCGAATGTGTGTGTGTGTGTGTGTTGCCTTTAACCAGATTTTACCTGACATCTATGCACACAGAGACCGTCGACGAAGTCAAGAGTGAATGCAAGTAAAGAGACACATCCTTTTTTTAAAGTTGTTGAACTGGCTTACAAATAACCTGATCTTTCCAACGAAGCTTTGGCCGCCTCTTCTGCGCCGTCCATCGATTTCATTGACGAAGACTTTTCCAGCTGAAGAATTTTCATCTATGCCTCTCTCTCATAACCCAGAATTCTAAATCATACAACAAGACAGATAGAACCAGCATCTGGTATAGCTGGATTTCGTTCATAGAGAAAGGTTTCTTTCATTAAATCGCTTGCTTAGTCTGTAAATGCATGTATTCGCAAGCAGGACTATTCTTTTCTACCTATTTTTGCATTCAAATCTCCCAGGCCAATTTTTATGTCTGGACCAGGGCTGTGGTCGTATATGTCCTCCAAGCGCACAAACAATGAACCTTCAATCTCATTGTCTTTACAACTCAATGTGATTTATAAATAGTTCACCTTGAAGCGGATTGTGGCTATTCGATCACTAACAGGATTGAATTGCGAGACAAGATGTCTAAATCTCTGGCCAATTACAAATTCACCTACAAATTCAACTTTTTCCACACGAACCATCTTATCTTCTGGAAAGCGATGATGTCAGCATTGTAGTTTTAAAGAACTTCCACCAGTCGGATAGCGGGACCTACGCGACAAGCGACAACTGAAGTCGGTATACCTAGGAAATGATATTATTTTTCTGGTAGGTGCTGTAGGCAATTTTGGTAGGAAAGCATATTTTTCGATACAACTTTTACAACTTCTTAACTTTTATACTATTATTAACAGTTTGGTGGTATAAAATTGTTGCTCAATATACAATTCATCTGTTCAGTTTCACTTCTCACCTCAAATTCTATCCTTCACCAATTGTCGTACTTTATTAAGCGTTACCAATTTACAATTTTTTACATCTTAATTTGTCAGCTCTCGTTTTTTATGCACTTGTGAAATTTTTATCTTAATTTCAATGCAAATATTTGAAGTCGCATATTCTAACACAGCATTTGTGTTAAATATCTATCTGTGGTATATCCATTTACTGTATTGTGTTGGCTTTCAATTACTTACGATAATTGCTTTGGTCATTTTTATTTAAATTCTGTTAAAAAATCTTTCCTGCAGCGCCACTTGTGTTTATTTTTTCGCTGACACTTTCGCTTCAAGTCGAATTCGTTTGCATTCCAAAGCATGGCACATAAATTGCGGGTTTTTGGAAGGGGGGGGGGGGGGGGCAACACTCGCAAAGTACCACTATATATGCCAGTGAGTTAACAGGGATATTGTATACTTTTAGATGGTTTGTTTGTTTTTTTCACTTTCCGTTGGTGTTCATTGTGGTCTTTTGTATATGAGAAAATGGTTTAAATTGTTAAACCAATGAATGAATTTGGGTTTGCTTTTTCTGGGATTTCAGTTTTATAACATTCTGATAAATTTTGTGGGCTCTCTCATCTGTACGTATATGTATATTGGTGGTATATTCATGATAATAGCGACAGCGTTACTGTTTTGTATTTTTTTTTTCAGTTTGGTCAGTTTGGTTTCTGTTTGGTTTTCAGTGTTAATTTTATTTAAACTTCCCCTTTTGGTGTTGGCATCGATTTTTGCAATATTTTATTTAACAAATGGAGCAAAATTAATTGTTAAGCACATCAATTTATGTTTGGACTTAGAAGGAAAATTTAAGTATTTCTTTTATATAAATTTCGTTTTTACTACTGGTAACAGAAGTTTTGTCGTCTCTTTGTTATTAATAATACTAGTGGAACTGAAAAAACAGATAAAAGTGCTAACTATTTATACAACAAATGAAAATCACTTTAACACGCATTGTTGAAAAAAACACAGATAATGATATAAAGCATAGAACTTAAGCTCTGCTTAGAGTATAAACACTTGCATACTGACTTTCAGCTTGATAACTCCATAAATACGGTTGTAATCGCGGGACAGATGGACGGACACACATTCAAAGAAGCATTCAAATGAACATACCATTAGTAGTACTTATATATTCGGTTTATATGAGGAAATAATTGCCACAAAATTTTCTTTATGTGGTTTTTAGGGCCTCTGTCATAAAGTAAATAAAAACAAAGTTAGACAATGAGGCGTGGCACCGCCTACACAAAGCGAAATTTCAATCGGTCATATCTCACGAGCCATTATGAAGACGAGAATTGCTACGTATATAACGTGTCGTTGTTCATTCGACGACGGTACACGGCGTTAACGATAATGGGTCCAAATATTTTGCGAAGTATTTTTCTCTCGAAAACTCCCAGAATAGAATGATCCGCCAGCGGCATTACCCAGGATTCTGGGCAACATAGAAAAACATGTAGGATACATTTTTGGTACAGTTGGATCTTCGTTCGTCGAGAGAGGGCTTTGTTAGTAAAACGCTTGCTAAGCGCATACTAGCAGCGGTTTGCGATCAATACCCGTCTCTTGATATCCAAGCTGACATTATTATTTTTGTTTATAGCGGAGCCAAGATAGACAAAATCATCTACCACTTCAAAGTCATAGTCCCAAACGAGTAGACTCTTTGTTCGTTGAATCAAATTAACATACTTGGTTTTGTTCTCATTAATCACCAGACCGACTTTTGCCGACTGCTTCTCAATATTCAAAAAGGTCGCAGTAACATTCCGTAATATACTTTTGTTGAAGATGGTACCATTCCTGTTTACTGTAGTCTTTCGCATGATCTTCTCCATTCCGATGTTAAAGAGATCGCAAGACAGACAATCGCCTTGTCTCAAGGCTCACTTGGTAGAAACTAGATCAGGCAGATTTTTGCCAATTTTCACTTAAGACTTCGTGTCAGTCAGTGTCACCCCGAAAAGTCGTATCAGCTTCGCGGAAATACCAAACTCAGCTATAGCATCTAATATTTTATGTTATATCAGACTATCGAATGAAGCTTTGTAATCGATTAACTGATGGTAGGTATCGGTCTGCATTTCTCGAGTCTTCTCCAGGATTTGTCGACGTATGAACATCTGGTCGATCATGGATTTACTAGATATTAAGCCACAATAATAAGGTATAACCAGCTTAGCTAAAATGGGCTTTAGTCTTTAACATACCACACTAGACAGGACCTTGTATGCATTGGGTAAAAGGCTGATCTCGCTATAGTTGGTATACACAGTTGGATCGCCTTTCTTAAGCACAGGTAATAAGAACACTCTGGTTCCAAACATCGGGCATGTATTTCTTGAACCAAATGGAGTTTATGAGTTGGTGCATGCACGTTGCCAGCTCATCGCCGCCGGCTTTAAAAAGCTCTGCCGGTAGTCCATCGGCCCCCGCAGCTTTGTTGTTTTTAAGCCGTGCAATTGCCGTACTGATCTCGTTTTGGCTCGGTGGTGGACAAACTACTCCATCGTCAATGATTGGTATGATTTCGTCACTTACGATGCCTTCGGTAACGAGTAGAGATATAAAATGTTTCCTCCATATTTGCAGTACACTCTGAGTGTCCGTGACCTGATTCTGTCCTTAAATGTAGGGATCGCTGGTCCAAAACCTTTGCTATTTACTTTTGGTAGAACTTTCGGGCTTTAGCCCTATCCCTGTAGTTCTCGACATCCTGACTCTCTCTCTCTATTCTTCCATAATTGCTTCTTCCGCCTGAAGAGGCGAGTCATCTACCTCCTCTTCTCATCATAATGCTCCGCCACAGCACGCGTTGCCATTGGCTGCAGTTTTGCCTTGTATGAATCATCTATTCTCTCAGACAATTCGCGACATCCATCATCGTACCAGGGTTTGTCTGAGCATGGTTTTGCATAACCCAGTACGGTCGTTGCGGCAGTGGTCATAGAATTCGCAATATGCTGCCTCTGGGTATCGGAAACATCAGAAATAGGGGGAATTGTTTGGAGTAATTGAGAGTGTTGGTCGGAATAGGTATTGGCTATATCGGTGGTATGCAGCTTTGTGAAGTCTGGCTTCCTTTGGGTTTGATTACGAGCGTTATTAGCACTGCTTAATCGCTGGCTGCAACTAGGTGGTGATCTGAGTCAATATTTACACCGCGCATCACACGCACGCCCATAACGCTTGAAACATGCTTTCCATCAAATACCACGTGATCAATCTGGTTACTTGTGTTTTGATCAGGGGATATCCAGGTTGTCTTGTGGATATCTTTTTGAGTAAATCTGGTTCCACGCACTACCATGTTTCTTGCCGACGCGAAGCGAACTCGTCTGAATCCGTTATCGGAGTTGTTGTTGTGTAAACTGAATTTTCCGACTGCTGAACCAATAGCATCTTCCCTTACTATTTGAGCATTAAAATCTCCCAGAACAATTTTAATGTTATGGGCAAGGCAGCGGTCATTCATCTCCTCCAGGCGCTCATATAATGCATTTTTATTGTCTTCATATTTGTCCACCAATGGGGTGTGGACACAAATCAGCGTAATATAAAAATATTTCGCCTTGATAAGAATAATGGCTATTCG
The DNA here is from genome assembly GCA_964034835.1 of Muscina levida. NCBI lineage: Eukaryota > Metazoa > Arthropoda > Insecta > Diptera > Muscidae > Muscina > Muscina levida. The sequence goes on along the minus strand of CAXIUB010000112.1, from coordinate 4,318 downwards.
GTCACTTACAGAGTTAAACCGCGAGACCAATTGTCGAAGTCTCGACTATAAAACCACATCCAAATTCGTATCTTTCTGTATGACAGCTGTAAAAGATGTCACAGTTCTTTCGCCGTGTGCATCCTGGTGCCTTCCATCGCATATCCTGTATGGTGGTGATGTCAGCCTAGTATATGTCGAGGACATTCGCCAGTTGGATAGAGGCACCATCTCTGGATAGAGTTCGGACATTCCAGGTGCATATCCTTAAATATTGGTCCTTATATCGCTTGCGCGGTCGTCAACATTTGGGGGGGTTCTTGGTGTTTCTTTTCTTCGTGTTTTCATAATAATTTTGTTTAAGCAAATTGGCTTGTTAGGCCACCGTGCCGAATCCTAGTTTCTTGGGGCTGCCAAAGTCACTAAAAGAGCCGTTGTATAAAGCTTCAGTAACTTCTGTTACCTATTTTTTAAGACGCATCGGTGGTAGCATGCCGATTAGGCATTTCGCCTTCTAACATGTGCTACTACGGATGTTCAATGGCATTACCCGGGGAATGTGTGATCTCTCGGATCTTATGAGCTGCTTAAGAACCTCCAAAGAGAACTTCTGGTTATTCCCAACTGAATAATAATCAAAGTACTCAAATTAGAAAATTTGAAATTTGCCCAAGAAAAAAATTATGTGGTATCAACATATATCACCAATTTAGAAGATTATTCTAGTTTTCAATTTGTATTCCGTTTTAGTATTACTTAATGTTTTAGAAAACCGTCTGCAAAACTGGCCGCCATCCAAAACTATGTACGCACACACACACATTTCCATATCTTCCCATATATATCTCCAACATATTCTTGTGGTTAATTAACTGAATATTCGCTTAGTATAATGATGATATTTACTACTCAGATCAATGAACTCCGTGACCGCCAATATCATTAAAAGTTTCAATCACCTTAAACATTTCCCGCAGGAATATGGCTGAATTTGTATACAGGATACGCAAAAGGTACTGCATAAATGTATATATATATCACTTTTAAATTATGAGCAGCATCCTCCGCTGAATTGCACTGTTATTACCGGCATGTGTCAGCCGGTAGTAATTACTTATATTTCCGATTAGAGTCATTTAAATTAGACAAAATGCCAACAACTAAACTGCAGATAGATGATTTGCTAACTATATGAAAGTTGTTTCTATAAAAAGGCACAATACAATATGGTTAGAGGCTATCATTCATGTATGTCTATATTTGTGTATACGTGAACAATTTCTAATGCATAATTAGTGCACTCAATGGATGCTAGAAGGGTTTTCATACACTTTTGTATGAGCTACAAAAAAAAATATTTTGCATTGTCTGCAAATTATGTTCAGATAAAGTTGGGTCGTTTGCGGTTGTTCGCGCCGATTGAAATACATAGAAAAGTGCCTTAAGGTTTCCTTACAAAACTATACTCTCATGTGAATTTTTAGCTTATTCGATTTTTTTTGGTTTGTAATATATTTGGCAAGTTATGTCTTTGCTTTAAAAAAACAGCAGCTAAAACCCACATATATTCATAAATAGAATATTGGTTAAGATTTTTAAGTATTATGGGGCGAAAATCGACAAACTTCTAAAAATCGCAAAATATATATGAGTTTTTTATAGTTTGTAGTACTGAGTTTGGACTCTCATGTCGGTATTTGCCATAACACATGATTTTGGGACTAAATTTTAAGAACTGCACGTGAAAGTAGCCCCAAAAAGAAGAAGTTCTGCATCATTCGTTTCGTCAAGTTACATGCCATAATAATTTAATATCGATTTGAAAATAGCAACTATCGTATAGGGGAATTTGTGACATTGTAGGTTCCTTTGTTATATTTTTATATGGTTGCGTATGTTTATCATAAGTAACATTCCACGTAAATCATACGCCACGGAGTACAACAGTTTTATTGTAACTGCTACAAAATAAACCCAGTTCAGAATCATTTGATGAATGGAAAAGTGAAACTGTTGCTTATGTGGGGAAACGTTATATGAACAGATTAAAGGAATTGTAATTCTTAATTTTTTTTTTCAAATTTGTTTCAGCTAAATCGCACTAGTGGCTCTCGAGTTATGTCTAATAAAAGTGCCTAAAACGTGATAAATTCCCCTTTACAATACTTACTAACTTAAAATCGATATTAAATGTAACTCGACAAAACGAGTGATGCAGAACTTCTTATTTTTAGGGCTACTTTCACGTGCAGTTCTAAGAATTGAGTCCAGTGAGCTGAAAAATGTTGTACTGTGTAAGCTTTAATTCAAATTTCAATACCGGATTTTCTTTAGAATTTTTAAAATCTTACTAAATAAACTTTAAAAAAGAAAATCATTTGACAGCACAAATTTAAATATAATAAACTTAACTTAATATTTTCTGCATATAAAAATTTCTCATACACTCGTACCGCTGTATGTAGTACAATACCCCCCACCATGATGTTTATACACGCACATCAATCTATATATTTCTCTTTATTTCACATCCCATTACAAACCCCCGTGTAGACAACAAATACGGCTTCAGCATCCGTATGTTACTCTGCACCGGATGCGTCAAACTTTCAACATTTATATTGACGCGGTTTTCCTTCCGGTGCAATGACGGTAGTGGTTTCACTGGGAATACTGACCGGCGAACATTGGTGTTGCCATCCATCACCTGCATAAATGTCGATATAGAATTTCACCCTTTCCAGCAATGGAGTCGAGAGTCCATTTCGAGAGAATATAACACAATTTGCCTACCTTACAGTTTGGTTTGCTGCCCTAGATTTTCATGATGATGTAATAAACTTGATACTTCTTCTGCCATAGTGTTGTTTATACAGTGCGTCACTGCAGCCGAACGAGGGTTGAAAACAAAAATATGTTTAAGGCCAGCGTGTAATGCAGTAAAAAACTACAAGTGTAGAGTTGAAGGTGTATTATAGTATATGTGTTGTCAAGGAAGACCTTACAAACTTTAACCACAACAGCTGGTATTTTTTACTCTTTAACACTTATATGGTATTCATTAAAAAAATACCAGGACGGCCTCACTTTGTGGCAGCATGTTATGTTGCTCTTTTGTTGTTACTTAATACTCTGCATATTGTTTTTTCATATAGTAACACACACACAGTTATCATACATCCCTTGTATTTACACAAATGCAACAATGTATTTTATACACAATATATTGTTGCTGTAGGAATAACGCACCCTGTTGTTTTAATTTTGCATTAAAAGTATATATAAATATTGGATGTACCCCTAGCATAATTTATTGTTTTGTTAAAGTTGTTCGATAACTTTAAGCTAAAAAAAAAAACTAAACAGGTTGAAGGAAATTAAGTTTATTCTGAACTGCAAGACGTAATAGCGGATGCTACTGCTGGTCTAATAAGTATCGGATCATATAGGAAAATATCGGGTGCAATTGAAAATGTAAAGGGAATCTTGTATCTCAAACCGATTTACAACCTACATGTGATGTCACCCGAGCAACATTGTTTCGTGATATTTTGTTATCATGAATAGCAGCTGATAGCGAACGACGAACCCTGAAGGTTGGGATAGCCACCCGACTTTAGGTCCTTATCTGGCTATGAAAACTCGAACAAGAAAATGTAACAAACTGAACGCCCCAAATGTTGACGACCCCAGCAAACGTATTACGAACCCATGATATAAGAATATGTAACGGGAACATCTAGACTCTCTATATAAGAACGTGCTAATATCCGACTGGCTGATGTCCTCAAAAAGTACAAGGTTGACATCAGTGCCATTTAGGAGATGAGATGGTCAGGGATTGAGATGCCTAACGACGTAAAAATTGCGACAACTTTAACAGCTGCCATATGGAAAAAGACGAATTTGTATGTGTATTTGTAATTCACCAGAGACTCAGACAACTTGGCACGCATTACAATCACGGCGAAATATTTCTACATCACGCTGATTTGTGCACATTGCCCTGATGGAAGGAAGATAAAGACTTTGAGTTTGAAGATTCATTCTATATGCGCTTGGAGGACACATACGACCGCTGCCTTGGACACGACATAAAAATTGTCCTGGGAGATTCGAATGCAAAAGTAGGAAGGAAATATGTTCTTGATCTATCGATTGGTAAACTCAGCCCGCATACCAACACATTCGACAACGATCTTAGGCTGGTTAGCAAGGATCATGGTAGGTAGTGAGTGCAACGAGAGTTCAACATTAAGATATCCACAAGGCAACTTGGCGATCGCCCGATCAAATCGCCAAAAATCCAATTGATCACAATGTAAATGACGGAAGGCAG
>CAXIUB010000111.1:0-16093 GCA_964034835.1 Muscina levida | reverse complement strand
TGACAGCAACTACGCAGTATTAAGCGTCGATTCAATCGTCGTGTCTAATAAGAGCTTCTCAAACAGTGACGTTCGCATTCGTCGATAAACAAGTAGGTGCCGTTAGTTGTGAATCTAAAATAGAAAGCGTGTTAATTCACAACAACGCTATAAGCTATCCCATACCTCATTCATGGGGTGCAAAGGAAAATTAAGTTTTTTTTTTTTTTTAAATGAAAGAAATTGTCAAAATCTGAGTCGATTTAAAGATGACCGTCTGTCTGTCTGTCTTGCTGTACCTGGTATTACAGCCGTAGATTAAAAGACACCAAGCTGAAATTTGGAATGCAATCTTCTTTCCTCAAAGCGAAAGATAATATGAGCCAGGTGGGTCGGTCAAAAAATACTCCCACGTCCCATACAAACACCCCTTTCTTTGGGTGTCTGTCTTCTTGTCGTCGCGATTGCAGCTATAGTTTAAAAGCTATCAGAATTTGGTATGCTACCTTCCATTCTATAAGCGGAGGTTAAGTACTAAGATGTGCCCGATTGGTCAAAAACTACTCCGACCTCCCATAAAAACTCACCAATTTTGGGATGTCCTTCTGTCTGTCCCCGCGATTACAGCAGAAGTTTAAGAGAATTCCAGCTGAAAGCAAGCTTTCATACTCTATGCGGAGGTTGAGTGCTAAGATGTGCCCGATTGGTCAAAAACTACTCCCAAATCCCATACAAACTCCCCCTTTTTTGGATCTGTACCTACGATTACAGCTGTCGTTTACCAGATATCGAGCTAACATCTTGTGTGAAAGCTTCTCTAATATCAGCGAGATCGGTCAAAAACTAACCCAGCTTCCAAACAAATTTCCCCTTTTAGGGAGGCTGTCCCCGCGATTACAGCAGTAGTTAGGGATCCATCAAACTGAAATTTAGTGTGCTAACTTTTATTTCTAAGTGGAGGTTAAGTTCTAAGATGAGCAATATCGGTCTAAATATACTCAAATCTCACATACAAACTCCCTTTTTGGGAAGTTACAGTCGTAGTTGAGCTCAAACTTCATATGCAAACTTACTTGTCTGCCTGTCCCCTCGGTTACAGCAGTAGTTCAAGAACTATGGTTCTGAAATTTAGTATGCAAGCTTCTATTCTCTAAGCGAGGGTTAAATTCTAAGACAATATCGAATTACAAACAAAAACTACTTCCACATCCAATACTTGTAATAACTCCAGCATGTTGGGGTAAAAACGCATAGCAATATTCTCAGCTCAGCTCAGCTGGCAGGCTAAAAGTAACGTTGAACTCTTACCATCTCCCCGTTTTTGCGATATTAAATTTAATAAAAAATAGCCAATACTGTTGTTAAATGTAATTCTTAGGTTAGATTTATTTATATTTAAAACTAGTGGGCCCGGCAATGCTTCGCTATTGCATTTTAACTTGTAATATATTTCACATTTAGGTCTACAAAGTACTTTGAAAACGGTACTTAAGCTCGATAATGATATGTTGAGTTTATTAACTTATGTAACTAATTTCAAGCAACTCCTTAACATGAAAGTTAACAAATTAAATATCATAGGCTCTATGACGATAGTAAAAAGTTCATCAGCAAAGTCATATCTTTTACAAATCGGAAACAGACATTCCGTTAGAGATCAAAATTCAATGTAGTAGCTGTAACTGTCTGTATACTAACTATCTCTTTGGGCGTAAAAAACACTTTTGACATGCCTTCTCCGCCTATTGACCGAAAAAGAAAATTTCATTTGAAGCTTCATGCGTTTAGCCATAAAAACCTCTTTTGCCATGTCTTCTTCTCACATGGATCAAGAATATTTCCGAATACTATCTTTGTATTGAACTCGTATTACCATTCTATGAGATAATTCGGTCACCAACGTTTGGCTTTACAAAGTGATGATCTCACGCGCTGTATGGCATTTTACGCCGTCGTGTTGGAACCATTTCTCCTTCAAATAATGTGCAATGACATGATAAATAAAAAAAATCAATTGATCGTCCACTGGTTTCAGTTCTTCTACCAGTTGGATATATGAATATAGGCCAAGATCTTTCCTCAGCATGTGCAGAGACCGAGTTGCTGAGAACGGCGTCGGTTCGATAAATTCGAGTCCCCCCCGTCTACAGCGTCGATGGCTTCTATAAGCCGCTCAGATGGATGAGTATGTATATGCACCATAAACTTCACAAAGGGCAAACAGAACGCGCATTTTGAAAATAAATTTGCAAGATTTGTAAACGTTGTTCTTGTGTAGTCTTTACATGGTGATTTTTTAAAGAAAGTCTCAGCGAAAGTCTATCACACTTCACACACCTCGCCTGAAAGACAAATTGGATGACCTAAAATGTTTGGCAACAAAAACGGTAAATGGGGTTTTGTTGGGGGTCAATTGTACATTAAAAATCCACATGAATCAAAATCCTAGCTGATACTTGTTTTAAGATAAAAGGATTTTTCGTTTATTTACTCCGTTTTGCGCTTCTTTTAGAAGTGACGTTCGTTGCCCCATGATTATTGAAAGCGTACAGACTTCAGATTTAAGACACTTCTATCAAAATTTAAGTTTTCTGCACTAAATTAAGCTTTCCCAGCGCGAGCTAGGAATTGATATTACACACAAAGTTTATTGGTGACATTTTCTAACAATTCATCGTACATCTCTAGGCGAACTGCAATATAGGCTCCACGAAAAGCCCCCCAATGAAATAACGCCCAAACGAGAAATGAAATATTCCCCAAATTTTTTTCATACATTTTTGGGTTTTATTTCATATGAAATAACTCCCAATTTTTTTGGGCCGTTTTTCATTTTTTTTTTGGGAATTATTTCATTCCTCAATTGGGGTTTTCAAATTATGAAATAATCTCCAATGAAATAACACCCAACCAATTTTTTAAATTCGGGTCTTGTTTCATGTCGTGAATAATTTGGGTGTTATTTCATTTTTTTATTCGGGTGTTATTTCATTTTTAAAGCTGTTGGTTTTTAGGGGTTATAATTATATAAAAATAGGCCTTTTACAAGAAAACTTTTAGCCTGTGAATATATTACAATATCTTTTGAATGTTTACAGATATTTCCATTTGTGTTCATATTGACGGATAGAAAATCAACAAAATGCACCGAGCATTTTTCCATTTTGAGAATGATATCTAAGAGCGGAAATTTTTTTTTTTAAATTTGTAAGAGTTCTTCAAAAGGAAGAATTCAATAAAAGCAGAGAGTTTGATTTGCTTGTGATCATTGGAGGTGGTTGTGTAAAGGCCAAACGTAAAAGGCAAATTGTCTTCCGAACTGCAAAAATAGAGCAGGGCTACAACGATCTACGATCCACACGATTCATTTCAATAATTTGCGACTTTGCTGTTGGTCCATATTGACTTCATAAAATCCTTGGTGAAACTGACTCTTTTATAAATTTTGGGCATAATTTCATTTTTTTTGCTGATGGGGTTTATTTCATTGGGGGTTATTTCATTTTCGTCATTGGGTGTTATTTCATATGAAATAACTCCCAAATATTGGGGGTTGTTTCGTTTTTGCTTTGGGGTTTATTTCATTTATTTTTGGATGTTATTTCATTCACTGTTTTTGGGTGTTATTTCGTATTTTTTGGGGTTTATTTCATTGGGGGTTATTTCCTGGGTGTTATTTCATTGGGGGGCTTTTCGTGGAGCCGCAATATACAGTGTAATTTTGACAGTTATAACTGTTTATTTTAAAAGCGGTGTGGTACAGCCCACTCCCACTCTTACTGTAATTTATAATGCAACAACAACATATGTAACAAATCTCATCTTCATACCTCTTATAGTTCATGAGATATAGCCCTTTTTATTTTCATGTTGTATGGGCGGTGCCACGTCCCTTTATCCAATCACAACCAAATATAGCCAGGGACTATCTACAGGTCATCAGTACCATTTGGTAAAATTTTCGTATCAATCGGTCTATTAAAAAAGCCGTTAGAGCAATTTTTGAAAAAGGGGCGTGGCACCTCCCACTTCCACCTTGGCTGTAATTAATACTGCTCCAACAACATATGTACCAAATCTCATCTTCATACCTCTGATAGTTCATGAGATACAGCCCTTTTTATTTTCATGTTGTATGGGCGGTGCACGCCCCTTTATCCAATCACAACCAAGTATAGCCAGGGACTATCTACAGGTCATCAGTACCACTTGGTAAAATTTTCGTATTAATCGGTCTATTAGAAAAGCCGTTAGAGCGATTTTAAAAAAGGGGGCGTGGCACCGTCCACTCCCACCTTGGCTGTAATTAATACTGCTCCAACAACATATATACCAAATCTCATCTTCATACCTCTGATAGTTCATGAGATACAGCCCTTTTGATTTTCAAGTTGTATGGGCGGTGCCACGCCCCTTTGTCCAATTGGACCGAATTGTAAATATAAACCAACCGGCGCGCTACCCAAACGCATACAAAAAAAAATTATGCAAATCGGTCCAGCCGTTCGTGAGTTATAAAGTCACAACACACTTGCAACAATTTTTTATATATATAGATTTAATTTTATAAAATTGCTTTTGACCTAATAAAAATTCCGGGCTTCTTTGAATAAGTGTTTTCGTTTAACTTTGTTTTAATCTACTGTGTGTTGCGTACACTTTAGCAAATGAAACAAACATTTGAGAGTTTTCAATATTTGATTAAGTAAAATATATCTTCCGAAAATCTTAAACCAAATAGAAAAACTTGGCAAACAAATAGCCAATCATATAGAAATTGGAATGAAATCTCCTTTAGCAGCTGACCGTAACAGCATTTCAGTTAGTGTTTTCTTAAAAATAACATTTAATTTTAGCTATCCCCCATCTTTTTTTATATGCATTACAGTAATTAGATTTCCGCTTTCTAGAAGAGTTTCTTGCCAACACTTACAAGTTATGGCAATTATAAGTTGGCTATTTTGAAAACATTCCTATGTAGAGAGAAAAGAAGATTCTTAATTTTAATGATGGCTCAACTATAATAACGCAAAACAAATTGGAACTCCAAATTTTCTATAACTTTTTCTTTAAAGCCATTAGAATGTTTGGTTCTTTAATGAGTACAGGCCAGATGTTAATTATGTAATTAACAGTTGATTCCACATTCCTTGCTGCCGATAATTTAGTGCTATTAATATTTATTTCCGTTTGGTTATTTATTACTTGTGCATGTGTGTTTCCGTAATTATGCCATGACAGTAATTTGTTTGTGCTAAATATCTGTGGTATTACATTATTTATTTTATTTACATAAATGTAATAAATATGAAATTTTTATAGCGACACAAATAGCATTTGTGTGTTAATAAATCATTAATTGTCTGTTCCGGTTTGTGCTCTGATAGAAAAAAACACTTTAAATATATTATTGTTAATATATGTGGAATTGGGAGATATTAAACTTTACTTGGTTTTGAATTTTAGAATGTAATCATTTGTGTGCAGTATAAATAAAATGGATACTTATGAATTTGTTTTCATCGTTCGTTTCGAGATCTATTCTATTATTGCTAATAGAAATTGTTAAAAAAGAGTTGTGTGTGTAATGGTTTATGTACATGTATAAAAAATTATTTATACAAAATGTATTTTCTTAAATATTGATCACGTAGTACAAATTTTTTTAGTTAGGTAAATCGGCTGATTTGACGTAAATTTATAATTGCGTTTTAATTTTTTTTATTTGAGATATTTGATATTTGTTGTCGCAATGTGGGGTTACAATTGAAAAGTTTTTAGGTCCAAAGCTCCCAATTTAATTGTGTATTTAGATCAAAATACAATCGACAGTAGAGCAAAAATTAATAATAACCTTTACATCTGTTTTTATTGTGTAAGTTGTATGTAACACATTTCAGGACACCAAAATTTTCTCATGAGCCATTAAAAAATTGCTATCATACTAAATCAGTTCTCTATGCAAATACCAGATGTTGTATTATGCCGGCGTTCATCCCATGCTGCTGACCCTTCCCTCCACTAAGTTGATGGTAAAATTACATTGACATATACATGACATGATACACCAATGTACATAAAACAGCTGATGGCTGCTGAAAAGAACCCGGCACAACAACTTGCCAACATGAGCTCTGTTGGCGGCGGACGACATAATCGCACTCAATCAAACGACATCTTCATATGTGTCCGCCTGTCTACCGGGGCGTGGGATTCGCGGGCTTTCATCATTCGAAAAAGGTAGCGAACACTGAATGTATTTTCTTATCGAACACATGATGATGAAAGTGTGAATCGAATATCACTTCGAAAAGCAGAGACCATAAGCCTTAACAAAACGTACTAGTATTTGTGTTATTGTTGTATGTATTTGACATGAAAGATTAATGTTGTTCATTATATATGTACAACTTGGGAAAGATTTTCATATGAGAGAAACTAAATTTGCACATAACCAAATGGTAGAAGTTCAGCTGGGATTTGAAAAGGGACTGGCAGAGATATTTGTGTGTAGCTAAATTTTTAATAACCGAAAATGAGAAATGAAGGGAAAACTGAAATTCATTAGTTTTCCCTTAGCTTATGGGGTGAACACATGTGTATTACCCATACCCTTTACTAATCGAATCACGTAGTTGTATAGTAGATGTAATATGGGAAAATGATAAGTGAGATGAAAGCCAATTATCTGCAAATGATAAAATATATGGTTTCTATAACAAAGGTTAAGTATATAATAAAGGCAGGAAATAGTTGGAACCCAATTTTAAGGTACGGCATATAATGGTAACATTTTTGGTTTACACTTGTATATAGTATTGTGTATTACAATATATCATGGCCATAATAAAAGGACAAAAATAATTTTTATGGCCTCAATAAATATAAGAGTTTATTCTGATCTTTATATATTTGGAAAGTTTTGATTTTAATTTTTAGAGCTTAAGAGAAGACAATCCGTTCTCTTGTATGCTGCCGAATCGTGGGTGCTTACGACAACTGACAAACAAAACCTGGGAGTATTCGGGAGAAAAGCATTACAACGGCGATTTTCCCCATCGGATGAACCATAAGCTATATGAGCTTTACCTCGACTTCGACGTAGCTAAAAGAGTCAAAATCCAACGACTTCAATGGTTGGAAAATGTTACCAGAATGGCTGTAAATGTTCCAGCGAGAAAGGTGTTTGAAGGCGAACCTAAAGGACGATGCAGAGCAGGGAGACCCAGACTTCATTGGAGGTACTAAGTGGTAAGCGACGTACCGTCATCTGGTAGGACTAATTCTACCAGATGATACTTAATAATACTTCCGGCCTCTAATTTATGAACCTCGTTCGTAAGTTGTAATGGGCTACTTAAGTAAGGCCTACCATGAAACTACGTAAAATCAGTAAATTTACGTATTTTTAGAGAATTCAGGTAAAGTTGTATGATTGGCCTAACTTACTTACTTACTTAACTGGTACTTCTATGCAATCCCAGTGGATTATATACCGCACGTAGAAAAATATTATAAGCGCCTCGATCTTCTGCGCTTCTTCTCCAGTTAGTCACACCGAGTTCTGTAAGGTTCTCAGTAACCTGGTCTTTCCAACGGAGTTTGGTCGCCCTCTTCTGCGCCGTCCATCGAGTTCATTGTCGAAGACTTTTCGAGCTGGAGCATTTTCGTCCATGCGTACAACATGACCTAGCCAACGCAACCGTTGAACCTTAATGCGTTTGACCACGTCAATGTCAGTGTACAGCTCGTACAGCTCATGATTCATACGACGCCGATACTCTCCGTTAACGATGATGGGCCCATATATTTTACGGAGTATTTTTCTCTCGAATACCGCCAGAACCGATTCATCTGCTTGTGTCATAACCCAGGATTCTGAGCCATACATTAAGACAGGTAGAACCAGTATCTGGTATAGCTGGAGTTTTGTTCGTCGAGAGAGGGCTCTGTCATTGAAACGCTTGCTTAGTCCGTAGTAGCATTTATTTGCAAGCAGGATTCTTCTCCGGATTTCTAGGCTGACATTATTTTCTTTGTTGATGGCGGAGCCTAGGTAGACAAAATTATCTACCACCTCGAAATTATAGTTGTCAACGTTCACGCAGTTCCCCAAACGAGTAGATTCTTTGTTCGTTGAAACTAATAACTTCGTTTTGTCCTCGTTCACCGTTAGGCCCATTTTCGCTGATTCCTTCTGTATACCCGAGAATGCTGCAGTCACATCCCGCAGTTTTCGACCGATGATGTCTACGTCATCAGCGTACGCGAGTAGCATGTGGCTTTTGTTGAATATAGTGCCACTCGTGTTTACTGCAGCTTTTCTCATTATCATCTCCATCACAATGTTGAAGAGATCGCACGATAGGCCGTCGCCTTGTTTTAGGCCTCGTTTGGTATAGAATGGCTCCGTAAGGTCCTTGCCAATCTTCACTGAAGACTTCGTGTCAGTCAGCGTCATTCCGCAAAGACGTATCAGCTTCGCTGGAATACCAAACTCAGCCTTCAAGTAATTTCTGCCGTATCGGGCTGTCGAAGGCAGCTTTATAGTCGACAAAAAGATGGTACGTGTCGATCTGTTTCTCTTGGGTCTTTTCCAGGATTTGCCGAAGTGTGAAAATCTGGCCAGTTGTTGATTTTCCAGGTCTAAAGCCACACTGATAAGGTCCGATCAGGTTGGATAACACTGGCTTTAGTCTTTCACATAGCACACTCGACAGGACCTTATATGCGATGGGTAAAAGGCTGATCCCGCGGTAGTTGGAGCACACACTTGGATCACCTTTTTTCAGCACAGGACATAATACGCTTACATTCCAATCGTCGGGCATGCACTCTTTAAGCCAAACCGTGCGCAAGAGCTGGTGCATGCTCGTTATCAACTCCTCGCCACCGCACTTGAAGAGCTCTGCGGCCAGACCGTCGGCACCGGCTGCTTTGTTGTTTTTCAGCCGTGATATTGCTCTTCTTACCTCGGCTTGACTTGGTGGTGGGCAATCTAAGCCGTCATCGACAATTGGCGTGATAACTTCACGTGCGCTGCCTTCTGGAACCAGCAGTTGCTGGAAGTGTTCTCTCCATATGTGCAGCACACTTTGCGTATCCGTGACCAGATTTCCATCACTGTCCTTACAGGTGGGGAGGCCATTACCGTTTCCATTTGCTCTTACTTTCTGGTAAAATTTTCGGGCCTCACCTCTATCCCTGTATCGCTCAATATCCTCGTTCTCCCGTTCCTTCATCTGACGTTTTTTGCGCCTAAATAGCTGTCTCGACCGTTTTGCTTTCTCCTTATGCCGTTCCCTAACAGCACGGGTTGCAATTGGCTGTAGCGTTGCCCTATAAGCAGCATCCTGTTCCTCAGACGCTATGCGACATTCTTCATCGTACCAGGATTCGTCTGAGCGCCGCTTTTCATATCCTAGCACGGTTGTTGCGGCGGTTGCCATGGAATGCGCAATATGCTGCCACTGTGTATCGGGAACGTCAGAAGTAGAGGCGTTGTGTCGTAAAAGTTGGGAGAGTTGGTCGGAGTAGGCAGTAGCTATCTCTGGGGTTTGCAGCTTCGCGATGTCTAGCTTTCTTTGTGTTTGGTTACGTGCGTTTTTCGCTCTGCTCAATCTCGTGCGAACCTTGGCTGCAACCAGGTAATGATCCGAGCCAATATTAGCACCACGGATCACACGCACGTCCATGACACTAGATGCATGCCTGCCATCAATTACCACATGATCAATTTGATTTTTGGTGTTTTGATCGGGGGATACCCAAGTTGCCTTATGGATATCTTTGTGCTGGAATCTGGTTCCATTAACTACCATGTTCCTTCCCGCTGCGAAGCTAACCAGCCTAAACCCGTTGTCTGACGTGTCGGTATGCAGGCTGAATTTATTGATCGATGGACCAAGAACATCTTCCCTTCCTATTTTTGCATTAAAGTCTCCCAGAACAATTTTAATGTCGTGGCCAGGGCAGCGGTCGTATGTTTCCTCTAGGCGCTCGTAAAATGCATCTTTAATCTCATCGTCTTTATCTTCCGTCGGGGTGTACACAAATCAGCGTGATATAAAAATATTTCGCCCGGATGCGAATGGTGGCTATTCGGTCACTTACAGGGTTAAACCGCGAGACTAGGTGTCGTAGTCTCTTGCCGACTATGAAACCACATCCAAATTCGTGTCTTTCTGCATGGCAGTTGTAAAAGATGTCACAGTTCTTTCGTCGTGTGCATCCCTGTCCCGTCCATCTCATTTCCTGTATGGCGGTGATGTCAGCCTTGTATTTGTCGAGGACATCCGCCAGTTGGATAGAGGCACCATCTCTGTAAAGAGTTCGGACAATCCAGGTGCATATCCTTAAATCATGGTCCTTATATCGTTTGCGGGGGTCGTCAACATTTGGGGGGGTTCTTGTTTTATTTATTCTCCGTGTTTTCATAATAAATGAAAAATGAAAGGAGAGTGGCTTATTAGGCCACCGTTCCCGATCCTAGTTTCTTGGGGCTGCCAAAGCCACTAGGAGAGCCTGTGTTGAGCTTCAGTAACTTCTGTTACCTAATTCCTAAGACGCATCGGTGGTAGCATGCCGATTAGGTTACTCAACGTTTCGCCTTCTAACTCTACCTAACTTCTAAGCGGTTGCTTTAAAGTCATTGCCCAGGGAATACTTGGTCTAAGACCGGAAGTAGTTAGCTGCTTGGACAGTGCCGCAAAGGAATCGATTCTGGTCACTCCCAAGTGAGTGACAATCAGTAACTTTCAGCCTCTGGGCAAAGTCCCATTCCCCAATTGGCCTAACATCTACCAAAAATACTCATGTGTCATAAAAAAATGCCGCCACAACAACTTTAGGTTAGAACACCGTTGAAAAAAGGTATGTGTTACAAAAATAGGTTTCCGGTTACTGCAGAGCAATCCTTTGCCAACGACATACAGTGTACTTGTTTTTATATGCATGCCACTTAACTCTGTTTAGCTTAACCTCAACAGAAAATTAGTTTAACTAATAACTTAATTAAATCAATCTCAGACTTCGTCAACCCAATTTATTTTCTTCTGCTTATGACACTTAACAACTCATTAGTTTGAAGACAGGGGTTATAAACTTATTCACACAGTTAACCCAAATTCATTTAATATTAGTGTATGTAGAATATGATGTCAAACATATACATTTATGATGACATTCATTTGTAAATGTTAAATTTGTATAACTGTGGACATGTATTATTTGTAGCTGATTGTATTATAACTGATTGCACCTGTTGATAAATTACCTCAACATTTGAATGTGGTATGTTTTAATGAATGTTTGTTAACATAGATTAGTTAATTTTACTATTGCATTACTTTTTGCATTTTTCACATATTCCAAATTTTAATATCAATTGCAATTTTTTCATAATTTATTTATACTTTAATTTAAAAATATTTGGAGTACAAATTACTTGGTTTCGTAGTGAGTGATTTTGGGAATTGTACCAAAAAACATGAATTATTCAATTTAATTTGTATTAATGTGTATTTTTCATTATGTTATAATAATTAAAATTAGTTTTCCTGTAACAAGGATATTAAACATTTAGTTATTAGTAAAGATATTTGATGAACTGTAAAATTTGTGGCCCTTTATTTCATACAACATTTTTCAGCTCATTGATTTGGGACTCAATTCTGAGAACTGCACGTGGAAGTAGAAGAAGTTCTGCATCTTTCGTTTTGTCAAGTTACATGCCATAATAATTTAATATCGATTTGAAGTTAGTAGGTATCGTGAATTTGTCACGTTTTAGGCTCTTTTACTTATCATAACTCAAGAACCACTAGTCCGATGTAGCTGAAACAAATTTTAAAAAAATTAAGAATGACAATTTCTTTAATCTGTTCATATAACGTTTCCCTTCATAAGCAACAGTTTCACTTTTCCATTCACCAAATGCTTTTGAACTGGATTTATTTTGTAGCAGTTACAATAAACTTGTTGTAC
Organism: Muscina levida; assembly: GCA_964034835.1. Lineage (NCBI taxonomy): Eukaryota > Metazoa > Arthropoda > Insecta > Diptera > Muscidae > Muscina > Muscina levida. The sequence continues at coordinate 4,129 of CAXIUB010000111.1, read as the reverse complement.
TTCGTGGCGTATGATTTACGTGGAATATTACTTATGATAATCATACGCCATCATTTATATATATAAAAGGCTTGGGTACCTGACTGATCACTCCCCAGCCCAAACGGCTAAAGCTAGAACCGTGAAATTTGGAATATATGTTCCTTTTATGGCAAAGGCGCTAAGAAGGGATTTCTGGAATTTCGGACCGCAAGGGGGTCAAAAGTGAGGGACAAGACCACCTACAGCGCGAAATATAAATTGATCATTATAAGTACGAAGTCGAGATTTGGTATATATGTTGGTCGTACAGGAAAAAATACATTTTGGTGGGCGGTGCAACGCCTTTTTTTAAAAATAGTTATATTGGCTTAATAAATACACCGATTGCGATTATATTTTCTTTGTGGGATACTGAAAATAGGGCCTCTCTCATATGCGACATGAAAACTTAATTTGACAAAGGGGCGTGGCACAGCCCACACAAACCGAAATTTCAATCGTTCATGTCGCAAGAGCCATTAGAGGTATGAAGATGAGATTTTTTACATAAATTACTGTTACAAAGAGGATACGCATAGAGGAAAAAGGGGAGGTGCCACGCCCTTTTTTCAAATAATCATATTGGCCAAATAAATGGACCAATAGCATTTATATTTTTTTGGGTAGAATTGTCCATATGGCCTCTATCATAGGCTACATGAAAACTTTATTATACAAAGGGGCGTGGCACCGCACTCACTAACCTAAATTTCACTCGTTTATATTTCACGAGCCATAAAAGGTATGACGATGAGATTTGCCACGTATGTAAATGGTTACGTCTGGGAAATCCGATACGGAATCTAATCCAATACGGATAAAATGTCCGTAGAAACTTATCAGTATCGTATTCGAATCTGATCCAGATGGCACTATGGGATTTGAGAATTTTTTCTATAATTTTGATATAACGGATTCCGCCCAATGTGCACAATAACGGACTCGGATCCGAAACGGGTCAGACAAAACTGAATCCGTGAAATCGGATCCGAAACTGACCTCTTCCGGATCCGAAAAACGGAATCCGTGGAATCAGATCCGAGACTGTTCACTTTGGGATATTTCCTAAACTATAAACTAAATCTAATCCCCCGAAAAAAGTAGTTTGGATGGGAGTTGGAAGTAGTTTTTGTCCTATATTGTTCATCTTAAAAAGTAAACACCGGTAAGAGGATCGAAGCTTGCAAACTACATTTCAGTTCTATAGCTTCTATAGCCGGGATAGACCCAAAAAAGAGGCAATTTGATGGCAGGTGGGAGTATTTGTTAACCGATCTTGCTCATTATAGAACTCAACTTCCTCTTAGAGGATAGTAGCTGGCGTAAAAAATTACAGGTCGATAGCTCTCAAAATAATCGCAGGGAAAGGCAGACAGATGGTCACCTTTAAATCGACTCAGATTTCGATGCTAATATTGTGATACCTACCACGATTCCTTATGGACTTTAAAAATGCAAGAACAAAATGAATATACACTTTACGAAATTAAATTTGTAACCTGGCAAACGATAATATGTCTGAGAAAAGTGGAAGTGCATTAATGGCTATTTTAAAAGCTGATCCATTATTCTTACTGAGGTTTCTAAACTCTAAATTGGAATTTTACGGATAATCTTTTACCAGAGAGGTATAGATTTAATTACAATGAGATTCCATTTCAGGATCGCAACCTTAATTGCCATTTACTCAGAACACCAAAGAAGACATTTCATTTAAAAAACTTCGCAAATTATTTATCGCATTTGAATACCTTCATATAAGTACAATTTAAAAAAGTTTCAATTCTTATGACATTGACTTAAAATTAGGGACGTCAAAGAATGTTCAGTGTCGCTGCGGTCTTGAATAAGTGAACTCACAAAATTGTATATAATAAAATACATTCTTTTTAAAGGTCGACTAGTTTCTTATCTCAACCAAAATTAATGACGGATATATAATTAATCAATAAAAACGAGGAAAATGCTTTATTGTTATTTGTTTTTGTTTGTTATTTTTTGAACAGCAAACTAAATAAATTGTATGTTTTTATTTGAAATTTTCCTCTAATTTAATTTTTGATCAAGCAAATTTTTGTATTATGCGTTAATTTTACACCATTTTAGTTATTTAAATTTCTGCTCATTATTTTGTATATCAACTTTAATAAATTTAATAAATTCGTGCATATATTGTATGATAATTCACTTTCACTAGTCACAGTTAAAAGTTGCTTTCATATTCATATTCACGCCTTGTTTTTTGTTGCACATACTGAATATGGTAATCCAACGAAATATTTAAATATCTACGTAAATTTTTTAACCATTATGGAGAATAAACTCGAGTACTTCGTTATTTATTAAGCGTCTATAAACGCCAACACGTTTATACCGTCAGAAATCAGTTTAACTACTGACCTTAGTGTGGCTCAGCACGTATTTGATGTACCACATCGCTATAGCCTATGTTTATAAAGTAAGATACAACAGAAGCAACAACAACAACAACAACTGAAATAGCAGGATACCACACACTTACACAATTTGGGGTGTAGCGCCAACAACATAGATATGGTATCTGCAACGCTGAACAGTGCAGCATCGGCTTACAGAGAGGCATTAACAGAAGCGGTATAACAGTTTGATGCCTTTGCTGTAAAGAGAATGAAAGAGAGATTTTGCAATGAGTATTGAGCGATAAATTTAAGAGCTTTTAATGTTAGCGATAACAGTAAGTACAATGTGCCGTGTTCCATTGTAAAACATTATGAATTATTTCTCTATGGCAGCGAGCCAAAAAGCGGTAATTTGCATCAATTGTACTACCTACTAGTGGATCACTGCACCAATGATTGTTCGATATTATTATTATGTCATTTGAGGGACGAAAGGTGACTTAATTTGATTCTAATTATGAAATCTGATACGGGATAAAGACTTGATAGAATGTTATTAACCTGGTTGGAATTTCACGCTAATATATACTTCAATAGATTGTAGATAAAATTCCCAAATAAGTCCAAACAAAAAGTAACGATGGCGACCAGGGACCACACTTCAACTGACTGACAAATGGGTTGACCTAAAATGGCAACAAAAACTACAAATGAGGTTTGTTGAGAGTCAATTGCACATTACAAATCCACGTGAATCAAAATCCTAGCTGATCTTTTTTTTAAAAATAAACGATTTTTTGTTTTTTATCTCCGTTTGGTGATTTTTTTAAGAAGTGACGTTCTTTGCCCCATGATCGTAGAGATAATATATCGTGTTATGTCTTATTGGAAGTGTACGGACTTCAACTTTAAGACACTTCTATGCGAATGGATCTTTTCCGCAAAACTGTAAGTTTTACGAAAAAAAAACTTAAAAAATTACTTTTGGTACAATAAAATCAATTTCTAACTCGACAAAGATACTTTTTGGTACAAAAAAGGCAATTTCCGGTACTATAAAAGTGTTTTTGTTACAACAAAAGCAATTTTTGGCACATTCAAAGTAATTTATGGTTCAGTAAAGTAATTTTCGGTAATATTTAAAGTTTATTTTGGTAAAAAAAGTGCTTTTTAAAAAGTACTAGTACAATAAAAGTACTATTCGGTACAAACGAAGTACATTTTAATGCAATAAAAAAACTTTTTGGTACAAAAAAGTAATTTTCAATGCAATAGAAGTACTTGTTGGTTAACTAAAAGTACTAGTCGGTACAGTAAATGTACTTTTTTTTTTATAAAAAATCAAGTTTTTGTTATAATGAAACGATTTGTTGATAAAATAAAAGAAGTTTTTAGTACGTTTAACGTACATTTTGGTGCAATCAAAAGTACCATTTGGTACAATAAAAGTCTATGTCGGTACAACTAAGGTACTTGTCAGTACAGCTAAGTTACTTGTTGATACTATCAATGAACTTGTGGATACAATAGAGGTACTTTTTATACACTCACCATACGGGCAGGAGGGTATATGCCATTTGATACGACCCAAATATGTAACACATAGAAGGAGTCACTTAAGACCCTAGGTTTCTTTGAATCAAATTCAATTCATGACTTTTAAGCCGTTTGAGCCATGTCCGTCTGTCCGGCTGGTACGCACAATAACATTCGAAAGACGCAACCAATTA
>CAXIUB010000110.1:27500-30783 GCA_964034835.1 Muscina levida | reverse complement strand
GTGTTTTAGTAAAATAGGTCATTTTGTATGGGAGGTACTTGAGGGGGCGGGGCTATTTTCGCCCATTTTCCAACCAACATTACGATTAGTGATTTTATGCCACTGGTAAAATTTCTATTCAAATTGATTAAGAACTACTCCAATTATCGTCTTAACCATTTTACCCAGCCGGCCAGACGGACATAGCTTTATTGGGTTAAAAAGCTCCAAAACTTATTTTTTGTAAAGAAATCTAGGGTCTCAGTTATATGTTCTGTTGTGTTTAACTTTTTCCCGTTTAAAATTATATATCTCTCTACCATGTAGCTGAGCTTGTACAAATTTTATTCAAAATTTGTTAAAAAATGTAATAATAACACACAAAATCCACAAAAACATATAAATATTGCATTAAAAATCAAATATTTAACTTAAAAATAATTTTGCTTAACATATTTATGCAATAAGGGACGTGGCAATTTCTTAATTATTCCTCATAGAAATGTTGATGCAGATGCATTTAATGCTAAATTTGAATCAGTTCAGCAAAATGGGTTCCCCGGCAAGGGAAGTAAAAAATACCCCATTTTAGAAAAAAAAAATTTTTTGTTTTTGAAAATTCTCAAATCGCAAAGCGCCAACGAGAAAGCTCATTATATATTTTCTTGACCACATATGTGGACTAGTTAACCGTAACGTATTTCAACATCCTGCCATAAACAAAGACAGTGTGGCCATTTTAGTAAAAAATTCGGAATTTTGGAACATATTTTCCCCGTTTTGGGAATTTGGATATTTTGTTATAAGATATGGCAACATATTGTTATTCGTTTTTTTAAGGACAATTTTATGTACTCTATTCCAATATTTCGTTAAGATATTCCAGTCCGTTTGAATTTTACGCTATTTTTCATATAAGATATTATTTCTCCAAAAAATACGTTTTGACCAAATTTTATATTTGACTCAGAATCATGCCCAAAATAAAATGTGATTTTTATTGATTTTTGTAAATTATTAAACTTCATGTCGTTCCTTTTCAACGATATGCAATACTTGTATGTCAAGAGTTTAATTATTGATTATAATTTAATCAAACTTCACTACCTCTGTAAAAAAGTATATATCGTGAAACATACATATATATGGGGGCTATATCTAAATCTGAACCGATATGCTTAGTTTTGTTACCACATTAGAATAGTGTGAAAAAACTAAGATGTGCAAAGTTTTGTTAACATCAGAGCAAAAATGTGGTTTTTGGCAACAATAATCTATAAAAGGTTATGCTTATTTGTATGGGAGGTACCAGAAGGGGCGGGGCAAGTGGACCCATTATTTCAGTATATACTTCACGCTGTCAAATAATAATACCATCCAAATTTTAGCTTCGTAGAGCCCTCCAGCTTGAAGTTAGTGACAGAATAGTGGTTTTAGTAAAATAGGTCATTTTGTATGGGAGGTACTTGAGGGGGCGGGGCTATTTCGCCCATTTTTCCAACCAACATTACGATTAGTGAATTTTATGCCACTGGTAAATTTCTATTCAAATTGATTAAGAACTACTCCAATTATCGTCTTAACCATTTACCCAGCCGGCCAGACGGACATAGCTTTATTGGGTTAAAAAGCTCCAAAACTTATTTTTTGTAAAGAAATCTAGGGTCTCAGTTATATGTTCTGTTGTGTTTAACTTTTTCCCGTTTAAAATTATATATTCTCTCTACCATGTAGCTGAGCTTGTACAAATTTTATTCAAAATTTGTTAAAAAATGTAATAATAACACACAAAATCCACAAAAACATATAAATATTGCATTAAAAATCAAATATTTAACTTAAAAAATAATTTTGCTTAACATATTTATGCAATAAGGGACATTTTTTGTAATTTGTCTCGCATTCCTGTGCATAGGGATTTATAAATCATTAATAACTTAATTAAAGAGTCTATGGGCTTGTACGTTTTATTAATAACTAACGACTCCATAATGATGTTTTAGTCTCATGTGTACTAAAAATGTCTCTAATTGCATAAATATGTTAAGCAAAATTATTTTTTAAGTTAAAAATTTGATTTTTTATGCAATATTCATATGTTTTTGTGGATTTTGTGTGTTATTATTAAAATTTTTAATAAATTTTGAATAAAATTTGTACAAGCTCAGCTACATGGTAGAGAGAATATATAATTTTAAACGGGAAAAAGTTAAACACAACAGAACAATTAACTGAGACCCTAGATTTCTTTACAAAAAATAAGTTTTGGAGCTTTTTAACCCAATAAAGCTATGTCCGTCTGGCCGGCTGGGTAAATGGTTAAGACGATAATTGGAGTAGTTCTTAATCAATTTGAATAGAAATTTACCAGTGGCATAAAATTCACTAGTCGTAATGTTGGTTGGAAAATGGGCGAAATAGCCCCGCCCCCTCAAGTACCTCCCATACAAAATGACCTATTTTACTAAAACCACTATTCTGTCACTAACTTCATGCTGGAGGGCTCTACGAAGCTAAAGTTTGGATGGTATTATTATTTGACAGCGTGAAGTATATACTGAAATAATGGGTCCACTTGCCCCACCCCTTCTGGTACCTCCCATACAAATTAGCATAACCTTTTATAGATTATTGTTGCCAAAAACCACATTTTTGCTCTGATGTTAACAAAACTTTGCACATCTTAGTTTTTTCACACTATTCTAATGTGGTAACAAAACTAAGCATATCGGTTCAGATTCAGATATAGCCCCCATATATATGTATGTTTCACGATATATACTTTTTTACAGAGGTAGTGAAGTTTGATTATAATTATAATCAATAATTAAACTCTTGACATACAAGTATTGCATATCGTTGAAAAGGGAACGACATGAAGTTTAATAATTTACAAAAATCAATAAAAATCACATTTTATTTTGGGCATGATTCTGAGTCAAATATAAAATTTGGTCAAAACGTATTTTTTGGAGAAATAATATCTTATATGAAAAATAGCGTAAAATTCAAACGGACTGGAATATCTTAACGAAATATTGGAATAAAGTACATAAAATTGTCCTTAAAAAAACGAATAACAATATGTTGCCATATCTTATAACAAAATACCCAAATTCCCAAAACGGGGAAAATATGTTCCAAAATTCCGAATTTTTTACTAAAATGGCCACACTGTCTTTGTTTATGGCAGGGATGTTGAAATACGTTACGGTTAACTAGTCCACATATGTGGTCAAGAAAATATATAATGAGCTTTCTCGTTGGCGCTTTGCGATTTGAGAATTTTCAAAAACAAAAAATT
>CAXIUB010000110.1:0-25000 GCA_964034835.1 Muscina levida | reverse complement strand
TTTTACCATGAGGTACTGTTGACCTGTAGATAGTCTCAGGCGATATTTGTTTGTGATTGGATAAAGGGGCGTGGCACCGCCCATTCAACTTTAAAATTAAAAGGGCTGTAACTCATGAACTATCAGAGGTATGAAGATGAGATTTGTTACATATGTTGTTGTTGCAGTATGAATTACAGTAAGGGTGGAAATGGGCTGTTACACACCCTTTTTAAAACAAACGGTTAAAACTGTCAAAATTCCACAGTATATTGCTGTTCGCCTAGAGATATGAACAGTAAGGTGGGCCAATTTTTTTATTCACAAAAGTCGTAACCAAAACCGGAATCTACGTTGTATTGTTAAAAAAATTTACCAATAAATTTTGTGTCTAAAATCGATTCCTAGCTCGCGCTGGGAAGCATGATGATTTCAGATAAAGATTTTTTTTGTTTTTAAATGAGCACAAATCGAAAAATTCGGATATGTATTTTTTAAGACCTTTTGCGTAAAACTGATTTCCCAACAAACTAAATGATTTAGGCCGGACTCCAGACAATATCAAAAGTATACCATTCTCTTCGTCTTGGTCTCCAAACATGGGAATGGCAGGTACAAATTAGAGCCGGCCCATAGGTCTGAAGTTTTCGATAGTTACTCATTGCTAAAAAAAATATCTCTGCCTGAAATCTTCATGCTTCTCAGCGCGAACTAGGAATTGATTTTAGACTTATAATTTCTTAGTGAAATTATCTAGGAATTATCGATTACCCCGCAATTCAATATTTGGCTTTTAAACTGTATCAAATAATGGTCCGTACACCAGGCAGTTGAGGACACAAAGTAGCTGCGCAGACTAAAACAGTGATTTGTTTTTAATTTACTTTACAGGTATGCATTTTTCAATTACTTTTCAGGAGAGCGAATCGGTAATAAATCGTATAGATAGAAAAATTAAGCAATATTCATTGTAGTTATACTGAAAAACAACTATTGTTTGATTAGGGCACAATTTAAATTTGTATAGTATGTTAGGGGTAACATTAGCAACCTTTTGTAAATAACCTATGTATGGGGTATTTTTTTGACATATAGAACTTCTGGCAGGTATAAGTGTAAATCTATCTGTCATACTAATGAAGTGTAATAAAATTCGTTTCAGTATACTTTGGAAAATCACCATGTAAAGACTACACAAGAACAACGTTTACAAATCTTGCAAATTTGTTTTAAAAATGCGCGTTCTGTTCGCCAAACTTATGGAGCCCTTATAGAGCCCTTTGTGAAGTTTACATCTGAGCAGCTACTAGAAGCCATCGACGCTGTAGACATAAGTGTGACAGGTCTTGAATTTTTCGAACGGACGCCGTTCTCAGCAACTCGGTCTCTGCAAATGCTGATTAAAGATCTTGCTTGGCCTACGCTCAAGAACTAGAGCCAGTGGACGATCAATTGAATTTTTATATTTATCATGTCATTAAACATTATTTTAAGGAAAAATGGTTCCATCACAACGGCGTAACATGTCATACAGCGCGTGAGACCATCACTTTTTTAAGCCAAACATTGGTGACCGAATTATTTTAAAAAATGGTAATACGAGTCCAATATAAATATAGTATTCGGGAATATTCTTGATATGTGAGAGAAGAAGACATGGCAAAAGAGGTTTTTATGGCTAAAGGCATGATGCTTCAAACGAAATTTTTAGTGGCGTTCAGTAGGCAAAGAGGGCATGACAAAAGTGTTTTTTTACGGCCAAAGAGATAGTTAGTAATCAGACGCCACTACAGATAAAATTAAAAATTGAATTTTGATCTTTAACGGAATGCCTGTTTCCGATGTGTGAAAGATATGACTTTGATGATGAACTTTTTACTATCGCCATAGAGCCTATGATATTGAGAATTTAAAACAATAATACTTAATTGGTTAACTTCCATGTTAAAAAGTCACTTGAAATTAGTTACATAATAATAAACTCAACATGTTATTAACGAGCTTTAGTACCGTTTTCAAAGTACTTTGTAGACCTAAATGTGAAATATATTACAAGTTATTATGCAATAGCGAAGCATTGCCGGCCCACTAGTAACAGTATAAATTTCTTCTGGTACCTTCCTTAGAAAAGTAGCAATCCGCCCACTTTAGAAATCGCGTAATAATATCAATACAACCAACGTGATCGTGCCCAAATTCTGTTTTTTTAGAAAAAGTTTTTTAGAAAAAGCTGGAAACCTAGCCACACCCTCTTCTGGTACCTCCCATACAAATGTACCATTTCTACCACTTTAGAAATCGAGTAATAATAATAATATACCCAAAACGATCGTGTCCAAATTCTGTATTTAGTAAAACAGGAAAAAGTTTTAGAGAAAAAAATCTAGCCACGCCCCTTCTGCTACCTCCCTAAATTTTTATATCTGTACATTTTATTTTTTTTTACTGAGAGTGAGGATATATGTAAGTCGGTTTACTCTACTAAAACTTTCTTACTTGCTGTGAAAATAAAATTTAAATTTCCTAGACATATGTCCTTGAAATCATTTCTCTCTGCTGTCTTATGCGTTTTTCATTATCAATTTGTATAAGAACTGAAAATATTTGCTTAAGATAACTTTTGCCTTCTTAAATACCGTCAAATCATTTATCACATTGTTGTTGTTGCTCTTGTTGCTGTTAATCAAGATTTAAATTTATTATTTCAACTGCAATTACCCGCACTAAGCTGTCGGCATTTATGATGGCCTAAGTGCAATTATGAATGTAATTATTTATTCTTATTGATTAAGAATCCTCTCGTAAGTAATTTACACCCAATTAATTTCAAATAATTAGATTTTATATTATATTTATACATACAAGTTAATCCTCTGTACATACGCAACAAAGACCCCTTCTGACTTTTGATGCTCTCTCTATTTCAAAAAAAAAAAAAAGCTTCATTGTATAAGCACATCATATACTTAATATTTAATCTCATAAAAATTAATAAATCTGTTATGAGTGTTAGAATACATTAGATTAAATTACTTTAATAAACAAAATTTGAGGAAACAAATGCATAAACATACACATAAACATACACACACAAATATATATATATGAAGATATTTTGTGTGTAATTTAAATCCTAAACACATAAGTTTTGTATCATAAAAACTATGTAGATATAGTTTTATGTATATAGTGTATGATATGTAATATATATAGGTATGTTTTCATCCATAAGTGTGTTTATTTACATATCCAGACATAAATAGATTGGGTATTGTGAAATATTTTTGCTATAAATATAAGCATGTAGTATGATTAGGCATGAACTTGAAATCGTTGTGGGTTTCATAGATTCAAAATTAAATACATAATAATGTCTACATAGAAACTAAATGCCATAATTACTTGATTGTTAAGAGCAAGACTTTATTAATTTTGACATTCTATATATAATGCTTGCAAGTACTTAAGAGTAATTGTATGAAATGATTGCAGGATAAATCTGAAGTATTAGATGGAGGGGTGGCATGCAATCGAGATTCAGTGTTGGCTACAAGATTGGGTGCAATATATAGTTTAATTAAGGTGGCTTGCAACTTCTAAGCCTGTGTTGTTCCTAACATAATATTCAAGGGTATACAAATAAATCATTATTTACTTTGTTGCTTTAAGGCCTTGCTTTACAGGTCTGCTTGTTACTGTAAAAGAACATTATATTTTTTGGATGACAATGTCAGCCTGTGGTATTTTAAAAGGAAGCCTTAATGGGCAGGGCACGCTTACCGACAGTCTTTCCGACAGTCTTTCCAGGCGCGTAAAAAGGCCTTCCATGTCCTAGATTTTCCCGGCCTCAGCGACTGTGCTTTATGTACGCTATCCTGTTTTGCACCACTTTTTCGAACACGTCCGGTCATATTTCGTTAAAATAGTTTATAGAATGCTGGCTTATAAATGATCAGTCCTTGCTTGTTTATCAGAATATGCCAGAGATTTGACACACCCCTACAAAATAGTCCTAAGGTGTCAAATCAAAAGAACGAGGTGGCCAGTTAACAGGTCCATCTCTGGACATTATTCGGTCACCAAACGTTTGAATTAACAAAGCGATGGTTACATGAGCTGTATGGCATGTTGCGCCATCTTTTGGAACCATTTCTCCTCTAAATGATTTGCAATGACATGACGATTAAAAACATCACGAATTGTTGGCCTGTAGCGTTCGCTAATCACGATAGTGTTAACCCCACTTTCTTACTTCAAGGTAAATGGGTCGATGACATGAATTTGCCTATAAACCGACTTTTTCCGGATCTTCAGACTCTGATGTAGATTGTGCTCTCTCCAAAAACAACTATTCCGCTTGTTCCGCTGATATAAATCTGGTTCAATTTCCAGTTGATGCTTAGCCCATTGGATCTTATATGGATGTAGATGAAGATCTTTGCTCAAAATTATCCAAGTAGTGGACTGGCAGAGACCGAGTTGATAAGAATCTCGTCGAATCGATATATCGAGTTCTGTATCCACCTGAAAAAAGTTGATCCAAGTGTGTGCTCCAACTACCGCGGGATCAGTCTTCTACCCATCGCATATAAGGTCCTGTCGAGTGTGCTATGTGAAAGACTAAAGCCAGTGTTATCCAACCTGATCGGGCCTTATCAGTGTGGCTTTAGACCCGGAAAATCAACAACTGACCAGATTTTCACACTTCGGCAAATCCTGGAAAAGACCAAAGAGAAACAGATCGACACGTACCATCTTTTCGTCGACTATAAAGCTGCCTTCGACAGCCCGATACGGCAGAAATTAGTCGAAGCCATGGCTGAGTTTGGTATTCCAGCGAAGCGGAATGACGCTGACTGACACGAAGTCTTAAGTGAAGATTGGCAAGGACCTTACGGAGCCATTCTGTAGCAGACGAGGCCTAAAACAAGGCGACGGCCTATCGTGTAATCTCTTCAATATAGTGATGGAGATGATAATGAGAAAAGCTGCAGTAAACACAAGAGCCCTATATTCAACAAAAGCCACATGCTACTCGCGTACGGTGATGACTTTGACATCATCGGTCAAAAACTGCGGGATGTGACTGCAGCCTTCTCAGGTATACAGAAGGAATTAGCGAAAATGGGCTAAACGGTGAACGAGGAAAAAACAAAGTTATTAGTTTTAACGAACAAAGAATCTACTCGTTTGGGAAACTGCGTGAACGTTGACAACTTTAATTTCGAGGTGGTAGATAATTTTGTCTACCTACGGACTAAGTAAGCGATTCAATGACAGAGCCCTCTCTCGAGGAACAAAACTCCAGCTGTACCAGATACGGGTTTACCTGTTTTAATGTATGGTTCAGAATCCTGGGTTATGACACAAGCGGATGAATCGGTTCTGGCGGTATTGGAGAGAAAAAATATCCGTAAAATATATGGGCCCATCATCGATAACGGAGAGTATCGGCGTCGGATAAATCATGAGCTGTACGAGGGGTACACTTTACATTGAAGTGGTCAGATGCATTAAGGTGCAACGGTTGCATTTTCTAGGTCATGTTGTACGCATGGACGAAAATGCTCCAGCTCGAAAAGTCTTCGACAATGAACTTGATGGACGGCGAAGAAGAAGGCGACCAAAACTCCGTTGGAAAGACCAGGTTATTGAGAATGTTACATAACCTGGTGTGACTAACTGGAGAAGAAGCGCAGAAGATCGAGGCGCTTATTATATTTGTCTATGTGCGGTATATGATCCACTGGGATTGCTAAGAAGTGCCAGCTAAGTTAGTAAGTGAGTGTTCCACTCACAGCGCCGATGGCTTTTTCCGGGGCTGATCTTACGGGGTTCAGACAGACCTAGCCTAACAAATATATGGTTGACTTTGACCGACGTCGAGCATAAGACTTTGAAACTTTCCCTGACTCCCACCGGTAATGGTACTACATCTTTGTAATGTAGTATCGACCGTTTCACCTGCTTGAGGTATTTAGGTGAAAGCATTGGTACTCGCGAGTGTGTAAAAGTTCCAATATGTTCCCAAAAGGAGACCAATACTGTAAAGTATGGTGCATTAAATCGCAAATTCGAAGCAGCTTTACTGCGAAACTCCCATCGGTGAGGGTGGCCTTATTACCGACTGATCGATGGTGCAGGCCCTTTAGAGGGAGTATCTTACGGTCGTTACCGAAATCGCTGGTTGAGTGATCGCGCTCAAATGTGGAGTTGCATTGCAACAGGGTGCTACAGACTCATTCACTCATAGACTACAGACTCACAGAGTAGCAGATGTGGTAAAATAAGTATCACCTTCGCCAAATGGGGGTATGTCCCTTACTGTCATACCAAATTTGGTATCTTATGTCTGGAAATAAGAGTCGACAATGGCGGTAGTGTGCTCCGAATATTGTCGACTCCTATTCCTAGATAGCCCAAGCTTGCTTGGACTATCCCTAGGGGCGCTGGCATTTGCCCCCAAGATGTGTTTAACACTCCATGGGTTAGGTATTAGCTGATCCGACGAACGATTAGAAGTTAATGAGTAAATTTTGGAACTAAATTTCCACGATTTGTAAACGTTGTACTGATACAAGTTTTTGCATGGTAATTTGCCAAGGTATACTAAAAAAAAGGCAAACACACTTCATTAGTATGACAAGAAATTTGTACAGTTATCCCTATCGGAAATTCAATACGTCTAAAAAAAACCCTTTATAACCTTTTTGCTCTGAACATACCATAAATCGTCGTTTTAAGATTCTGTATCGTCTTGCTCTATCTCTCTCTGCAGTTTGGTTGATCTGTGGGAATGTTCATAATTGGTCATTTCCACCTATCTGACCAATGTGTTCAACAAAAGAGAATCGCAAAATATTTCTGTTAAATTTTTCCAGAAATGATTTATTCAGAAAAGAGAACCGAGAACCTCCAAAAAAAAATATTTTGTCTGCATCTTACCAGATTACACGAAACTAAAACGTATGAGTTATACTATATCAAGTATACGTAAGAAAATCATATGCATATCTTATTGAATTCTTTAAAGGGCCGATGTTGATTTTGAATAAAACACATATTATTTAAGAAATTATTTTCATTTCTTTTTATTATGATAATATTGGTATGGTTCAGTTATGTTTAGAACAAAATATGGGCCTCCATCCGTTGGTCCAAATTTTTGATGACGCTGAGGCATAATTCAGGTTTTATGCCGTTAATGTGCCTAATTTTCTCATCATTTAGCTCTTGAATTGTTGCTGGCTTATCGACGTACACTTATCGAACTTGTCGCGCAACAGAGCCATTGTTTCATTAGCTTTGTGGCAAGTGGCACCGTCCTGTTGAAACCACATATCGTCCACATCCATATCTTTCAACTCGGGCCATAAAAAGTTAGTTATCTCGCGATAGCGAACACTATTCACAGTAACTACCTGACCGGCCTCATTTTGGAAAAAATACGATCCGATGATGCCGTCAGCCCATAAACCGCACATAACAGTTACTCTTTGTGGGTGCATTGGTTTTTCGCCAAACACTCTTGGATTATCATTCGCCCAAATGCGGCAATTCTGCTTATTGACGAATCCACTGAGGTGAAAATGTGCCTTATCACTGAAGATAATTTTCTTAAAAATTTATCATCCGATGTTGCCATTTCTTGCCACCATTCTGACCATTCACGACGTTTGGAATGGCCAAGAGGCTTTAGTTGTTAAGTCATTTGCACCTTGTAAACGTGTGAATGCAAGTCTTTATGCATAATGTTCATCAATGATAAATAACTTTAACGCGTTGGTCGATTCTGTACCTTTACATGGTTCAAATTGAGTTAGTCTAAAAATGATAAATGTCAAATGGAATGCAGAAAACAACTCGAAGTTTAGGTGTGGTTCACATTCAACATCACCCCATACAATTTAACCAACCTTTATAACATCGGGAGGCTGTTGATGTCGAAGAACATTATTGGCCTTAACATAATTTTTTTTCGTTTTTACATTTTCACTTCAGTCGTTTATTAAAGTAAAAACAGAATACAACGCGATAAGTATTTTCTACAAACCCTTATTATGATTTATTTAAAGTAAAATACAACAAATGATACACTGTAATTCAGATACAAATGTACCTTACAAAACCAGCCACACTCGTGTCTATTGATTTGTGAAAATCTCCACAATCATCAAAGGGAAAACCACATAACATTTGTGTTTATTCCCTTCTGTGGTTTTCTCCCCACATCATAGGATAACGAAACTAAACATGTGTTTAGGTTTCGTTTTCTTGTTTTTTTTTTTCTTTTCGTCTTTGCCTTTACACACAACAGAAATTGCTTAATGCAATGTCAGCCAAATGCTGCTCAAGTTTAGATAGGCCATATGCCAATCACAACCAACATCTACATTTTTTGGAAATACATTTTCATCAATGGCAGTAGGCCACATGTTTGTGTCAAGTCGTTGCTGTGGTGGTGAAAGTAAACAGATACATCCACTGGTGATGCTGCAGAAACACCACAGACATAGGTACACATCCCCATCATCATCATCGTGTGTATGTGTGTATTGATTATGTCTAGCTAGTGTGGTTAGTGCTGTTCTCGCTATCGTAGTGTTTTCTAAAGTGGCGACAAGAAAATTCATCGCATCTAGTAAAGTTTTTCGGAACTTTCTCCTAATGTGATATTTCAGTTAAGGTTGCCTTAATGCATGGCGCATTGGGGTAAATGTTTGTTTATTATTTTCCTACGCATCCTGATGAAAGCAGTCGCAATCGCAAAGAGCCATTGTGTGCGAGGACATGAAGAGAATGAGATTTGAAACCAGCAAAGAGTGACGGTACAACATGCATTGCTTAGTAAATTGGTATTTGCTGATGACCTGTCTTGTCTTACTCTAGATGATGATGACGATGATGGCACAACCGCATTGTTTGTCTTTAGGTTTGTTTTCGCAGTAGAGGCCTCAGCATCATTACTCGAACGACGATGAAAATGTGTTCAATTCAGTCTAAGGACAACATCATTATGTTTTTTCTGAGTGCATAGTGATAAGTGCTGTAGGTGTTGATGGCTACGTCATAGACGAAGTTCGGTTGTCGTTAAATGACGTTTACAAGATTTACGTTTTCAGCAAATTGAACTTGGATAATTGTCAGTACATAAGTGAGTCTTTAAATGTAATACTAGTACATATTTGTTAGGAGAAAAAGTCACAAAACTGACCAGTAGTTGTATAATACCGTTGGGTCTGAACAATTATCTGAAAAGCTTTAAGCAATGACTAGTATGTCAACTTATTGGGGAAGGCAATTTTACAAATCAATTGTCATAAAGAAACGTTTAAAGTAAGTATCACTGCAAAGTAAGTCGTTGTTGTTGTTAAAAAAACCTTTTTGAGCAAATATCAACCATCTGGAAGAACTTAACAGTTCATAAGTTTTAGCAATGATTACATGGTTCTTAGTACCTTTTTAAGAGAGCATGAATTGGCATATCCAAAAACTCAGCACATGGTGTAAATTTGTGGGTTGAACATAATTCAGTAGAAAATCGTTGTTTATTTTAAATTTCATTTACGAATTAACTGTTGTAGATAAATTTTTAGGCAAAGGTTCCACAAAGTGATTGTTGATAATCCTAGAAAATGCAGTGTCCAATATAACTTTAATTCGTATACCCCCTTTCCATTTTGTCCATAGAATTGCAATGAAGGAAGGGCAACAAAATAAAATAATTAGAGCTAAATAAAACAGCCGACTTCTCGTGATCTTATGTCTTACCTTTAAAGCAGCAATAGTCGTCTTCATAGAAAATTCGTATGACCCATTTCTAATAAAATTACTTAATTTCATTGAGAGTTGTTAAGAAGGTCATTCATTTTATATGTAGTGGGTATAATGTTCCGTAACGTTACGTCATCCACCTAAAAAATATAAAGTAAAAAAATTTTGGTGGCAACATAATTATATGTATGTATGTGGTATTCTATAATATATCTCTCATATTTTTAAAATTATTTTACAAAAGATCATGGATGACTTTATCCCCAATTTCAAAGGGCATAGGACAATTGAGACCAGAATATTTGCATACCATATTAAGCTGCAACAAATTCCTACAAATTATGTTTTGAATAGCAAAACAAATTTTCATCTCTTCTATAAGATTCTATATCATAAAATTAACCGATTTTGCTTAATGACCCTCAGAACAAAATGTTATTCTTCTTATTATTTGTTGGCAGGAACAACAGACTCATTTATTCTTCAACTGCCAAACGAAAAAAATAATTCCAAGCGCTTCCATTCCCCCTTTTGCGATGCCCAGAAATTTATCTATCAGTAGCCGCACGTAGAAAAGTATTCCAACCACTTCGGTCTTTTGCTCTCCGTAAAAAGTTCGTCACACCAAGCTTAGATAACAGCTGTTTCACCTGGTCCATCAATAGGAGTTTTGATCGCCCCTCCTGCGCTGCCCATTAAGTTTATGCCGAAACTTTTCGAGCCGGAGCGTTTTCGTCTATTCGCACAGCGCATTCTGTATATTCGAACGCGCTTGACTATTTAGATGTCGTTGTACAGTATTTGTACGAAGTATTTTTCTCTCGAAAGCTCCCAGAACAGATTGATCCGCCTGCGTCATTACCCAGAATTCTGCGCTGTAGAGTAAGACAGGCAGGATCAGTGTCTGGTAGAGTTGAATCTTCGTTTGTCGAGAGAGGGCTTTATCATTAAAACGCTTGCTCAGCGCAAAGTAGCAGCGGTTTGCGATTAATACTTGTCTCTTGATTTCCAGGCTGACATTATTATTTTTGTTTATGGCGGTGCCGAGGTAGACGAAATCATCAACCACTTCGTCATTGATCACATGACCCACTTCTACTGACTGCTTCTCAATGCTCGAAAAGGCCGTAGTAACATCCCGAAATCCAAGGTCAATGATATATATATCACCGGCATACGCGAGCAACATGAGACTTTTGTTGGAGATGGTACCATTTCTGTTTACTGCAGCCTTCCGCATGATCATCTCCATTAGGATATTAAAGAGATCGCATGACAGAATATCGCCTTGTCTGAAGCCTCGCTTAGTAGAAAATGGCTCTGTTGGAATTGTGCCTATTTTCACTGAAGACTTCGTATCAGTCAGTGTCATCCCGCAAAGTCGTATTAGCTTCGCGGGGATAACAAACTCAGCTATATCAACTAATAGTTTCTGTTGTATCGGACTGCCGAATGCAGCTTTGTAATCGAAATATAGATGGTAAGTGTCGATCAGCATTTCTTGGGTCTTCTCCAGGATTTGTCGTAGTGTTAATATCTGGTCAGTCGTGGATTTACCAGGTCTAAAGCCACACTGATAAGGTCCAATCATGTTCGCTATGATGGCCCTTTCCTTTCATATAACACACCAGACAGGACTTTGTAAAAAATAGGTAAAAGGCTGATCCTACTGAAGTTGGTACACATACTAGTATCGCCCTTCTAAATCACAGGACATAAAACACTCAGACTCCAATCAACGGGCATGCATTCCTTGAACCAAATCGTGTGTATGGGCTGATGCATGCACGTTGCCAGCTCATCGCCGCCGGCTTTAAAAAGCTGTTGCGGCAGTTCGTCGGCTCACACAGCTATGTTGGTTTTAAGCCGTGCAATTGCCGTACTGATCTCGTTTTGTCTCGGTGGTGGACAGTCTACTCCATCGTCGATGATTGGTGTGATTTCGTCACTTATGCTGCCTTCGGGATAGATTAGAATACGAGAGTGTTCCAACCAGGATTTGCAGTAAACTCTACATTTCCGTGACCAGACTTCCGTCTCCGCCCTAACAGGGATTTCTGTTTCAAAACCTTTCTTTTTACCTTTTGGTAAAACTGTCGGGCTTCACCTCTATCCCCGTACTTTTCGTTATCCTGGCTCTCTCTCTTTTCTTCCACAGACGCTTATTCCGCCTGAAGAGGCGTTTTTTCTCCCTCCTCTTTACATTATAACGCTCCGTCACAGCCTGCGTTGCTATTGGCTGTAATGTTGCCCTGTATGCATTTTTTCTCAAACATTTCGCGACATTCATCATCGTACCAGGGCTTGTCTGAACGTGGTTTTTCATAACCCAGTAGGGTAGTTGCGGTAGTGGTCATAAAATTCGCAATAAGCTGTCATTGGGTGTCGGGAACATCAGAATAAGGGGCACTTATTTGCGGCAGTTGAAAAGTGGTTGGAGTATGCATTGTCTATCTCGGTGGTATGCAGCTTGGTGATGTCTAGCTTCCTTTGCGTTTGGTTACGCCGCACACCGCACATCACACGCACGTCCATAACGCTTGAGATATGCATTTCACCAATAACCACGTGATGAATCTGGTTTTTTGTATTTTGATCAGGGGATATCCAGATTGTTTTGTGGATATCTTTATGCGGGAATCTGGATCCACTCACTACCATGTTTCTTGCCGATACGAAGCAAACTAGTCTGAATCCGTTATCGGAGGTGATGTTGTGCAGACTGAATTTTCCAACTGTTGAACCAAGAGCATCTTCCCTTCCTATTTTAGCATTAATATCTACCAGAACAATTTTAATGTCATGATCAGGGCAACATTACCAACATAGTTTTGAATGCCAGTGAGGCCTGAACTAAGGAAGAACAATAATCGTGTGACAAAACGGTCGACGAGCGCACAGAGCAGGAAAAGAGTGTTTCTCCAGTGGGCACATTCCCACATCGGGGAGTTAAAAGGTAGCATAAACGACAGAGGTCTGAGGTCACTATTCTTCCAGGATACAAAAGATCCAAATTTAATCCTGCACGGACGCTACAAGGATCGTTTAAGGATGTCGCTAAAGACCACCTTATCTGGTCGAGCTTAGACCATCAAGCGCAACCGGGCAGCAAAACTATACAAGGCATCTAAAGAATCGCTGGGAGAGGTTTGGTCTGGTACGATTTGAATGCTGATGTTCCACATACCCCACGATCTATTGCCATGATTCCCGCTGAACACACTAACCCTATGGAAATCCTGGCAATTCTTCAATACAATAACCCTTAACTACCCAAATAGGACTCGGCATCCTCCACTTGCATAGAGGAATCATCTCTGTAGAGAGTTCGGACATTTCAGGTAAATATACTTATGGTCCTTATAACGTTTGTGGGGGTAGTCAACAATATGGAAGGGGCTTATTATTCGTGTTTTCAAAAAATTGGTTTTGTTTTAAGGAGAGTGGGAGGTTAGAAAGCCACTAAAAGAGCAGTAGTGTTAAGCTTCAGTAACTTCTGTTACCTACTCCTTTAGATGCATTATGCCATTTAGGTTACTCAATGCCATTTACTAGAAAATCCCCGTCCCCTTTTCCAAAGACTGGCCAATGTTAATATCATTGGTAGTTCGCACAAAATCCGAATTATTTCCCTCATTTTTTAAACATTTTTTGTTACGCCATATTTTTTGTTTAGTCGCCAAATTAAGATTACCTTAACAGACTTGCGTAACCCAAATAATATTTATACACAGTCTGTTTAAAAAGTATAATATCCTGACTACAAAATTTCTTTAGTATTCTTGCATTTACTCATAACTGTTTACAGAGTATTTGAATTTGTGAAAAGTTAATATAATGTGACTGACGTTAGTCTTGTCCAGGAAACAAAAAATTCGTTTTGTGTCGTGCCTTTTTTATTGTTATACTTTGAAAATAAAAAGCTAAAGGCATTGTAATTTTTCAAACAAATTTAAAAGCTCATCAATGTCACGTTAAACAAATTTGTCACGTTCTACATACATGTCCTCAGTGGATCGTTCTTATGTAAACTGTATTTTTTGTTGTTGTTATTTTATTACTACTTTATCCTTTTCGTTTATCAAACATATTTGACATGTTTGTCACTCCTGTGAACTTCACATGGCCAGGGGGTAATAATACTGTTGTACATATGTGTATCAAGCTGCAGCAAAAAAATATGTACCCGTAATTTAGGAAGTCACTCAAACGTGTGCTTAATTATGGTAATGTAAGTAGTGGTGGTGGTGATTGTGTTGCATACTCCGAAGCCACATGGAATGTTATTAAATTAAGTACTGTTGAACATTGTTGAACATATTTATAAAGGTAGTAAATGTTATTAAAGTAGAAATCAATTTAGAGGAAGTTTTTCATATTTTGAATAAATTTAAAAAAACAGAATTTGTTATATTTTAGATTAAACTCTAACTGGTTGTATAACATAGTACAACACATGATTTTGGGATTCAATTATGAGAACTGCACGTGTAAGTAGTCCCAAAAAGAAGAAGTTCTGCATTATTAGTTTTGTCAACATACATGTCATAATAATTTAATATCAATTTGAAGTAAGTAAGTATCGTATAGGGAAATTTTTCACGTTTTAGGCTCTTTTGTTTGACATAACATAATACAATATGGTGGCGTATGATTATCATAAGTAATATTCCACGTAAATCATACGCTATGGAGTACAACAGTATAAACCCAGTTCAAAATCATTTGATGAATGGAAAAGTGAAACTGTTGCTTACGTAGGGACAGATTAAAGGAATTGTAATTTTTAGTTTTTTTTTAAATTTGTTTCAGCTAAATCGCACTAGTGGTTCTCGAGTTATGTCAAACAAAAGAGCCTAAAACGTGACAAATTCCCCTATACGATACTTACTAACTTCAAATCGATATTAAATTATTATGGCATGTAACTTGACAAAGCGAATGATGCAGGACTTCTTCTTTTTGGGGCTACTTTCACATGCAGTTCTCAGAATTGAGTCTCAAATCAATAAGCCGAAAAATGTTGTACTGTTTAATAAAACTAAAGTTGCCTCTGACTATAATTCATGCACTAAAACAGAGAACCGTACATTGGTATTGTGAAAAACCTTGTTCCTTACAACCCTTACCGATTGTCGACTGTTGCGTTCTATTAAATAGATTTCTATTTTGTAATCTTTTACAAAATTTTCTTTTGGGCGGAAACAGAGAATGACATGGACGGCTGTTTCAACCAAAGAAAAATCATGCAACCAATTATTTGGGAAACTTTTTTCATTGAATGACATTTTTCAATACAATTACTTTATGGAAAAGTTTTCCATAAAAATATACACAGCTTTACAAGGAATTTTCCCAGCTACCCTCCTTGCCCGTTGAGTAAAATCCAACACCCTGTTTTCCCATACAACATTTTAGCCGAGGCAAGACTACACAATATAATATTCAGCCAGAGGCAAACAACAACGTAATTAATCTTTCGACAATTCTGATGAAAATAAATAATGCGTTGTGCGCCATAAATCACACTAAGGAGAAAAATCAAAACAGCATTTCCTTACATGGATGGCGGCAACGATTGTTGTTAGTTACAGAGAAGGCATAAAGCACACGACTGCATATTGCTTCAACTACTGCTGCCATGCCCTCCCCCATTAAGGGTCAACTTCACATTACACACACACACTCACACATTTTAAGATCATTGTCTGTATGTAATTACCTTTCTTGTTGCGGCATTGGTTTTTACTAATACCCAGTGTAAGTATGTTTGTTTGCCACCAACAAAGAGGCGTTAACTGATACCAACAACTTAATTTCACACCAACTAACTAAATAACTAATTAGGATTGTTGGTTTTTTGTTTGTTTGTTTGTTTTTGTGTGTTTTGTGTGTATCTTTAAGAAAGTGGTAACATATACACACATCAACACACACACACACATACACACATTTGTCGTTATATTATATATGAGCAGACAGACTAGAGTTACTATACGAGTAACTACAAGCAACTTGCCCGTAAGGGATATATTACACATTTGCAATGACAAATGATCTTTTATTTGAAAGAGGACACAAACAAAAACACTCTGACAATGGTTGTGACCGGAAACGCCTTTTCATGTAACTGTGCCCAAACTATACCATACTGAGGTAGTGTAAACTGGTGCGTGTTGTTATTTTTATTACTATTGTTGGCTTTAATCTGAAGCATTTAACTAACATGACAATGATCCACACATTTAAACTTAATTTGTGGAATTGTTGGTTTATACTGCCCATGCATTAAACAATAGTTAAGAATAGGCAAGGGATGTTATCTTAAATTTGCCGAATGTTACACATAATTTATCTGTCACACGCTAGTGTGTTATATGTATAAGAGAGGGTCGATGTGAAGGAGTCAAGAACAAGTGATAAAGAACTTGGTTCCTAAATCATGAAAAAATTCCTCTGGATAGTTCCTTTAGGGCATAACCTGTTATAATTTCTGGCAAATATTCTAAATTATGTGGGAAGTACAATTATATAGTACAATTTTTCAACTCATTGATGTGGGACTCAATTCTAAGAACTGCACGTGCAAGTAGCCCCAAAAAGAAGAACTTCTGCATCATTCGTTTTGTCAAGTTACATGACATGATAATTTAATATCGAGTTGGAGTTAGTAAGTATCGTATAGGGGAATTTGACACATTTTAGGCTCTATTGTTTGACATAACTCGAGAACACTAGTCCGAATTAGCTGAAATGAATTTAAAAATATGAAGAATTACAATTCCTTTAATCTGTGCATATAACGTTTTCCTACATAAGCAACAGTTTCACATTTCTATTCATCAACTGATTTTGAACTGGGCTTAATTTGTAACAGTTAGAATAAAACTATTGTACTCCGTGGCGTATGATTTACGTGGAATATTACTTATGATAATCATACGCCACCATATAACAATATAACAAAAGAGCCTAAAACGTGACAAAATCCCCTATACGATACTTACTAACTTCAAACCGATATTAAATCATTATGGAATGTAACTTGACAAAACTTATGATGCACAACTTCTCCTTTTTGGCGCTACTTTCACGTGGAGTTCTCAGAATTAAGTCCCAAAATCATGTGTTGTACTGTGTTAGGTTCAGTTCAGATTGTGCGAAATTCGACTGAATTCAGTGCTATTTTTTTCGGGTTTGGCTGGAAAAATTCAAATATTCTGTGGTTTTATAGTTATAGAAATATATTATTTATAAAATAGGTAATTTCGAATGGTAGGTATCGGAAGGATTCATTCCTGAGTCATGTTTTCATAACCATATCTATTGCGTAAAATTTAACTGAATTCGGTGGATTCAAAAAAAATATATATATTTAAGTAAATGTGTTAGTTAAGCAATCTAAATGACGCCTTAGGGTGGAGGTAACCGTAGCTACTAAAGCTCCACAAAACGGCTATCTAAGTGTCTTTGGCAACTCAAAAAAGGTAGAACTAGAGGGTTCGGTGGCTCAATAAGCCACTCTCCTTAAATATGAATCTTTTATGAAAACACAAAAAAAAAGGATATGCACCTGAATCATCCGAACACTCCACACAGATGGTGCCACTATCCAATGGGCGAATAGAGGCACTGATAAATAAAAGGCTGAAATTACCAGTATATTTGTAATGCCATGGACGGGAAAGGGGTGCACTCGACGAAAGAACTGTGACATCTTTTACAGCTGCCATGCAGCAAGACACAAATTGAGGTGTAGATTCATAGTCGGCAAGAGACCCAAAAGGCAACCTGGATATGTCCTGATCTTAAGACAAGAAGCCAGATTAGTCACCTGATAATCGATGGAAAGTATGTCCCAAGCGTCAGGGACTTGCGTGGGATACGCTAGTAACCAAACGCAAAGGCAGCTATACATCACAAAGCTGCATACCACCGAGATAGCCAACTCTCTCAATTACTTCAAACGAATCCCCTCTGATGTTCTCGACACACATTGGCAGCAAATTGAAAATTATATGCCCACTGTCGCAACGTCCATATTGGATAATGAAAAACCAGGCAAGCGTTGGTACCTGAAGAATGTTGTGTAAAGTCTGAGGAAAAGGATGCTGCATAAATTGTTAAACTGTGGCCAATAGTAACGCGTGCAGAGACGAAACAATAAAATCAAAAGAGGAGGAAGATAAACGAGATATGAATGAAGTGAGCGATAGCGATTTCCCCCAGTAAAGACAGAGGCGAAAAATATGAAAATATAGTTTCATATTCTGCTAAATCCCAAAGGCAGCACAAGTGAAGAAATCATGCTAGTCATATACGACGGAGTAGAATAGTCGACACAGAGCCAAGCTGCGAATAGCAATGGACTCCTGGTTTAGGTTTTCAAGGCCGGCCATGCAACTCCTCATAACTACGATTTAGCTAAAGGAATGCATGCCCGATGATTGGAATCTGAGTGTTCTAAGTTCTGTGCTTAAGAAAAGTGATCCAAGTGGGCGTAGCAACTACCGCGGGATCTGCCTCTAACCCATCGCACACAAGTTCCTCTTGAGTGTGTTATGTACAAGACTAATGCCCATCCCAGCGGGTCTGATTGGACCTTATCAGTGTGGTTTAGGACCTGGTAAACCCACGATCGAACATATATTAAAACTACCTAAATTCTGTAGAAGACCCAAATAATTTAGATTGGTACCTATCATCTGTGCATCGATTATAAAGCTGCATTCGACAGTCAGTTAAGACAGATACTATTAGATGCTATAGCTGAGTTTATTATCAACGTGAAGTTGATACGACGGGATGTCACTGACTGACACGAAGTCTTCAGTGAAAATAGGCAAAAATCTGATAGAGCCATTTTCTACCAAACTAGGCTTAAGATAAGGCAATAGTCTGTCTTGTGATCTCTTCAACATCGTAATGGAGATGATCTTGCGGAAGGCTGCACTAAACAGGAATGGTACCATCTTCAACAAAAGTCACATGCTGTTCCCGTATGCCGATGATATATATAACATTGGCCGTAGATTGCGGGATGTTACTGCTGCTTTTTCGAGCGTTGAAAAGCAGTCGGCAGAAGTGAGTCTGGTGATAAATGAGGACAAAACCAAGTTATTTGTTTCACCATAGAAAGAGTTTGAAGTGTAGATGATTTTGCCAGACCTGGGACAGCCGTAAACAAAAAACCAGTACAGAAATTTCAGTCAGGTAAACTGACTGATAAATACCATCACCCAATATATGATATTTTTGAAGTCTTGAGTTATTGAAATGAATAGATTTTTAATTAAATTAAAATTACTTATGTATAATTTTTCCCCTGCTTGTGGTGCAAAATTGTCCAAAACTTTACTTATTTGTGTAGGGGGTATAGGTGCCGGTTTGGAATTTATGTGAGAAATATTAATTTTTCAAAAAAAAATAATTTTGATAGGGGGTACCACAAGAGGTGAACCGATACAGTCCTTATTCATTCCTAACTCAAATTTTCATACGTACAACTTACGAACAATTTGACTGAATTCAGTGCATTTACAAAAAAAGATATGTAAGACTTTAGGGGTGAGTTCGGTCCTTTGTGTGGGAGGTACCAGAAGGGGTGTGTCAAATAGTTAGGTTTTCTGAGGTTTCGCCTCCTATCACAATATAAATTAACCGACTAATTTTCATTACCCCTCAAATGTCCGTTTGGAAGTTATGGGAGAATTATTAATTTTCCAAAAATAGGTAATTTTGCATGGGAGGTACCAGAAGGGGTGACCCGATATAGTCCATATTCACTCCTGATTCATATTTTCATAAGCGTACAAATTACTCATAATTTGACTGAATTCAGTGTACTTAGAAAAAAGATATGTTTGTAACACTATGGGGGTGAGTTCGGTCATTTGTATGGGAGGTACCAGAAGGGGTGTGTCAAATGGTTAGGTTATCTAGAGTTTTGCCTCCTATAATAACATAAATTAATCGACCAATTTTCATTACCCCCCGAGAGTCCGTTTGGAAGTTATAGGAGAAATATTAAATTTGCAAAAATAGGTAATTTTGTATGGGAGGTACCAGAAGGCGTGAACTGATATAGTCCATATTCATACCTGAGTCTAATTTTCATAAGCAAATATCATACGCAAAATTTGAGTGATCTCAGTTTACTTACAAAAAAGATATGTATGTAAAACTTTAAGGGTCAATTCGGTCATTTGTATGGGAGGTACCAGAAGGGGTGTGTCAAATAGTTAGGCTCTCTGAGGTTTCGCCTCCTATCACAACATTAATTTATCGACCAATGTTCATAACCCCATAAGTGTCTGTTTTGAAGTTATTGGAGAAATATATAATTTCCACAAATAGGTCATTTTGTATGGGAGGTACCAGAAGGCGTGAACCGATATAGTCCATATTCATACCTGAGTCTAATATTTATAAGCAAACATCATACGCAAAATTTGAGTGATCTCTATAAGGGTCTCTATAAGGTTCAATTCGGTCATTTGTATGGGAGGTACCAGAATGGGTAGCGCACAGGTTTCTGTTTTCTTTGGGTTTGTCTACTTTTGCAAGATAAATAAACTGACCTAATTCAAACATCCTCCGGTTGTCCGTTTGGAAGTTATGGAAGAAATATTAATTTTCCAAAAATAGGTAATTTTGTATGGGAGGTACCAGAAGGGGTGGGGCTATTCAGCCCATTTACAATCCCATAAGTTCGTTTTGAAAAATATTGATACTGGTAAATTTTCATACCGATCCGGTAAGGTTTACTCGAGTTATCCTGCTGACCAGCCATCCAGCCAGCCAGCCAGACAGACGGACATAGCTCATTCTTCATAAAAAGTTCTGAAACGAATTTGGTCTTAAGATACTTGGGGTCTAACTCGTCTCCTTTAATACGTTACACTTTTTTTCGTATCAAATGATATATACCCTCATCCCTAAGGGTGATGGTATAAAAATTATGTCAAAGTGGACTTCAAGAGGCACTAAGCATACAATTTATTTTCAAAGCCCTCTTTCGACGAACAAACATCTAACTCTTCCAGATACTCATCCTACCTGTTTTGCTCTGCAGCTCTGAAACCTGTGTAGTGACACAAGCGGAACAATCTATTCTGGGAGTCTTCGAAAGAAAAATATTTGGAAAAAATTCGTAGACCCATCATGAGTAACGTCGAGTAGCCTCGTCATATGAGCCATGAGTTTTATGAGTTACATTACGACATCGACGTATTCAAGTGATTCGAAATAGACAGAATGCGCTAGCGATAAACTCGATATTTGATGCAGGAGGGTGAGACAGAATCTTCGTTGGAGTGCTACCTTATGTGGTTAACAAAATCTGTATAAATCTTTTTTTAAGTTTCTAATTTTTTTACAAGATACTGGTATGTTAAGGTTCAAAATTGATAAAGTATATCTAGGAAGTACAAAAATATTTACCCTTATTACTCTCTGAAAATATTTTCATATCTTTGTTAAGGGCAAATAAATAGCAGTGCTCCAATGTGCAGTGTGGCGAACGAATCTTGCTACGTAGTAACAGCCAATGGGGACCGTTATTTAAAAATGTTGAAGAAGTTTTTTACCTATAAATGTGTCGAAGATGTTTCTGTTTCAACAGCATTTGGTTCTAGCAAGATAGACCAACAGCACACATAGCTAGACCGGTGAATGCGGAGCTCCAAAGAAAATTCCAATAAAATTAATGCCAAAGAAACTACACTCTCCGCTGGTCTCCATGGTCACCTAACTTGACTGTATTGATGCGCCACCCTGTATAAGACAGATGTAACTCTTAATAAAAGTTTCATATCTTTCAAATTGCATATGGAAATTATGAAATTAAAAACAATTTTCGATACGCAAAATTTCTTTCAATTCGCCGTAAATTTGTACGTTCTTACTGAATTTTCGTTTTTAAATATTTGTCTACAAAAAAAAAATATTGTTGTTTGTACAAATTTGATTTAGAACACATGTTAGAAATTAGTTAGCATTCTGTTTTTTTTTTCGTATAGAAACCATTTACAATTTGGTATGATTCCTCTTATTACTCTGCATAGTTGCTGCTTTACAATAAATTCCATTGAAAATTTGTTACATTACCATTTACTTGTATTGCTGCTTTTCGATGCATTTCCATTTTAATAAATCAATGTTTCCTATTGACACTTGACTGACAATTGCTGTAATCATATGAGACAGATGTCCTCGTTAAATGGGCACTAAACTTGGGGTTGTTTCCATTATTTGACATAGATAGTGATATTTTATTTGAAACATTTTTATTTTTCGCTAGATATGTTGATATCTTTATATGTTTTCATTTAGCTTAAATGCATAAACAACAGAAAAACAGAAAATATTTGGCAGGTTTTCAAAAGTTGTGCAGTCATATAGTTACATAAAAATATGTATGTCAATAGTCACCATATTCGAAAAATTTGTATGTATATATTTACAATTGATGTTTACATGGAAATTGTGACACATTTACATCTTGATTAATAGAAGAGGCAGCAGTAAAAAGCTCAAGGGCAAACATACCTCCGCTTACGTTTTTCGCACTACGATTGCACGATTATAAATGATTAGTAATCGTATTAACCCTATGTAGTATATTCCTATTTTCCAACTCCATTGTTAAAGTCTGACAAATTAACAAACCATATAACTTATGATCGCCCATCTTGTGAGCATGTTCCACACTACATTTTTATTACTTAGGAAAAGAACAAGTCACATTACCATACTCACAGCATAAAAATCACACCAAAGACAGCATATGCGATACGACAATTTTTGAACTTGTCAAAAGCAAAACTAGATGTAGAGACACTTCATAAGTTGTTAAATAAACCACTAGGCAGTTTTATGACCCATAAACAAGTTCCGATTTTAGTGCTCAACGAATGCATTAACAAGTACATAAAGTACAAAGTACACATAACACAGATGTTGTATATTTTTGCTTAGTGCTATTGTGTAGTAATATTTCTGAATATCTATATATATGAAGTAATTTAATTCATTTGTGGCTGTTAATAACAGGAATAAGTATATGTATATAGGGCAAAGCACTAATTATGGCCAAAGTTTATGCAAATCTTAACCTTTATGTCAACGGCAAAATACCTGGGTATGTTTTGCGTTTTCAAAACGGATAGACTTGAAATTTCGTGATATCCTAGCCAAAACTGTTTTATGCAATAGTTCCTTGTTTGGTAAGGATTGAATCACCCGGTTGGATGATGAAACCCACTTACAAAGTTGCACCCTTACGGCAAAAGCATACATACCTGGGTATGTATAGTAAAACGCATGCAAATATGTAGTTTATTTGAGTGGACGAAAGATATGTTGGCGTCTTCTGTGTCGTCGTCAGATTCCAAGAGGTCGTCCTCATCTACTTGTACTGAGTTAACGAGTTAGAGTCTTCGTTGACGGATAAACACGCCGTTTTTCATTGCCGATTAGCTGGTGGCTTCTTTCGATCGTTGCTTTTGTACACTCGCAGGAAAATGGAGTTAAATCCATAGAACACTCTCCCTTGTGTCACGCTAAGTGGCAAAAGCGAGTCGCTATTAAGTATTATGGTGAGTCTTTCTCCGCTTCAGTAACATTAACTACTTTCCAGTCCTGTGTGGGTAGTTAAGGATTAGTGTTTTGAAGAATTGTCAGAACTTCCATAGTTTCGGATGGTTTAGCGGTAATCTTGGCAATGGATCGTGGCCTCTGTTGAACATCAGCAAAATGTATTGCTTCAAATCTTGCAACAGACCAAACCTCTCCTAGCGAGTCTATAGCTACCTTGTACAGTTGCGCTGAGCGTTCATCTGCACAAGCAACGAGTTTGATGTGTTCCTGATTTTAGGAACGCCACAGTAAGGGAAAAGTCAACTGATTTCCAATTTTTTTGAGGTCTATTATCGCCTAGATATGGAGGTCTTTAGCGACATCCATAAACGATCTTTGTAGTGTCCGTACAGAATTTAATTTTGATCTTTTGGATCCCCGAAGGATAGTGTCCTCAGACCGCTTCCGTTTGGGCACTACATCGGATGAATTTCGTTTAGTTTTGTAGCCAGTAAGGAAACTGAATTGACGTCACCAGCGCCTCAAGCTACTACCGCACTACTATACATGACAGTGTAACTCTAAAACTTTGGACGAAAATCAGTATTACATTTTATGCGCGAAAACTGCCACTCCACTAGAGACAAACGCAGACCATTAGAACAGACGCTGATTGGATTTTAATAAAATACGGACCGACGACCTTTAGCAGGACGTACGAGAAACCTCTAAGGGTCAACGGACAACGGTCAAAGCAGATTTAAATTTATATGTTAACGGAACTCTAAGACTTTCCCAAGAAACTCATTATTTGTGCATTAAAACAGAATTTATCTCTTATATCTCTTCTTTCCTATTACAACATTTATTATTATTATTATTAGCCTTTAAAACAACTTGACACATATATATATTTATATCTTAGTGCCTAAGTCAGAGGCCGAAATGATCAAAGATTTCCATTCGCTTCGGTCTTGTGCGCACCGTCTCCAGTCAGTCCTACCAAGCAGCATCAGTGATTTCTCCACCTGGTCCTTCCAACGTAGTCGCCTTCTCCCTCTTTTGCGCCGTCCATCGAGGTCTTGATAGAATACCTTTCGCGCTGGAGCTTCCTCATCCATTCTCACGACATGGCCTAGCCAGCGTAATCGATGCACTTTGATTCGCTTGACAACATCAATGTCGTGGTATAACTCGTACAGCTCGTGGTTCATCCGAATCCTAAACTCGCCGTTTACGCAAATGGGTTCATATATTTTGCGGAGTATATTTCTCTTAAACACCGCCAGATGAGCTGCATCTGCCTGTGTAAGCACCCAAGATTCGGAGGCGTACAACAGAACCGGTAAAATTAGTACCTGGTACAACTGGACTGTGGTAGTTCGAGATAGGGTGGTGTTTATAAAGTGCTCGCGTAGTCCAAAGAAACACCTGTTGGCGAGCACTATTCTCCGTTTTATTTCGAGGCTGACACTGTTGTTTTTGTTCATGGCGGATCCGAGGTAGATAAATTCATCCACTACCTCAAAGCAATAGTTTTCAACGTTCACGCTGCTTCCCCAACGGGTGGACACTTTCTCCGATGATACCATTAACTTCGTCTTGTCCTTATTCACTGCCAAACCCATTTTCGCAGACTCCCTTTCAACTGATGAAAAAACAGCTGTTA